>JAOEJH020283841.1:0-13134 GCA_025448215.2 Palythoa grandis
GTTAGCTAAATTTTATAACTTAATTTTTTTAACATCAATAGAAACATACCTATTTTTATCCATTTTACAAATATTGGCGAAGATGACTCAAAATAAGAACATTTTGAGACTAAAATTAACTGAAAAATTTAAAGATCGACTCTGAGCAAAGTAATAAAGCAAAGTGTAATGGAGACTATTAAGTTTCTGAATTTAAGCGAACTTCAAAAGCAAGCAGTGGTACTCCGACATTGCTACACATACGAGCTATGAGGTTAAACACTAATTCCGCTCAGTGACCTTTTGTCGCGGTTCACTTCACCACCTGGTCTCGCGTAACACTCAATAAAAACGGCAGAGAAAGTCAAAGGCTAGGCTATAGCTAGTCGCTTTGCTAGACGAAGTTTCTCTAGTTGTTATTCATTCAGAGTTTAACACAGAATGCTTAAGAAAAAGGTGCCCGGCTAGTTTTGCGGTTTTGCCAACGCGACGGGGTGATATTCGGGTACTTAAAAAGTTTATTTAACCGATTCTTAAGTTTTAAAACCATAAGATGTACGTGTTTGCTTTCGACATTCGACAAATACTCGGAAATGAGTGGCCAATATCTCAGCTTGATCGATGTTATAAGTTTTGACGCGTGCACTGACATCCGCTTTCGCTTCAAAACATCTCTACGTAGAATTACGAGCGATTCGATAGTTTACATATTTGAATGCAAACGTGCGAGCCCTCGCGATCGCGCTAGTCTGTGGAGATAAATTAATGACCTGTTGGTCCTAGCACGAGTTCGCAATTTCAATTCTGTTTATTTCTCGTGTATAAGTGATGATTAATTATTTGCACTCTCTATACTGTGTCTCATTATATGCCACTTTAATGTTCACGATAGTGACTGATCAGCTTAATGCATTTTCCACATTTATAGCATGAAAGTCACTTTCAGTGCAAGTTAGCCCCAGAAAGTGCTCCGAGGGTCTCTTGTTCATTCTAGCTTCATAATAGCTGTGCAAGTAAGTTCTCAGTGGCTGTGAGGCAAGCTTAATCAGTTCTTAGTTGCACCAATTGAAAAGCAATAAAACGAAAGTGTGATCTTCCCATCTAGCTTATCACAAAACATTGCCTAATCTATTTAAACCTTTAAACAACAAACTCCACTTGCGGTCGCAAAAAGTTGAAAAGAAATGCTGAAAGATCAACCCTCGCGGCACACAATATAGGAAATCGCTCTGACAAAAGGAGATAAAAAGTTCTGTTTCTTATTACAACTTGATTTCAAACAGCCCTCTCACCAAGTCTCCACCGACGGTGAAGTTAAAAGTTACAAGGTTGATAGGCACGCGGAGAGCCACAGATGTTATAGAACGATTGCCTACAGTAAACATGAAAAATACCCTTCGGGGTAACAAAAGAACCAGTCCGTTATTAATATTAATACCGCCAAAATTCAGACAATGTGGCACTACACAGACAACGCTGAAAGAACTAAATAGTTTTGTTCTAAATTATTTTTCTTGCTAAAACTTGAGTTTAAGTAGACTGGTCGATTGTTCATAGCTTACCATAACTAGTCACGCCTCTTAACTCTACATTTACTTGAACGTGGCAACTGTATAAAGATTTTATACTGAGAACTGTTAGTAGCCAGTCTCACTGTATTCTCGAATCCTTTGCTTGCTATGACTTGAGTTTATATAGACTGCTCGATTGTTCGTAGCACTCTAACTAGTCACTCCCATAACCTTTACCTTCACTTGACGTGGCAACTGAATAAGATTTTATACTGAGAACTGTAGTTAGTCTCATTGCATTCTCGAATCCTTTCTTTGCCTTATTAGCTTAAACAAACTTACAAAGATTTGAATTGAAAAAAAAGCTTTATTTGTAACTCGCTAAAACAACACTGAGCATTCTGTAAACACCATTCTTTTCTTATTAGTATTTAGACCACGATATGGCTCCTTACAAGTTATTAATTAACATTTTTGGTTTTTAAACGTTCAGAAGCGTAAATTGGATTTTTGACTTTGAATTTGATTAATTTGTGTTTGTTAGACGGCAAGATAGAATTTTCTTCTTCGTTCAATTCTTGCCAAGATAGCTATTTACTTATTCATGTCGAATAGAAGCGAGAGGGTTAGTACGACAAAAGAAATCAGTTTTGGGTTTTTGTATGACGCAAGATGACAAAATAAGCAATAACCTAGTTTATTTTGTAGTCGTAAAAGAACGCCAAACTTGGATATTTTACAATTTCTTTCTCTGGATTCTATTTGTTAAATTGCCGGGTGGCTCTGATTTTTTGTGCAATCATATTAAATGCAACTTCATATATGCAATGCGTGGCAAAGCAGATTTGTATTTCTCGATGCTGCAATCGTCAGGAAGAAATAAGTCTCAAAGAGACTTTGTATTTTTATAAAAAAAAAAGAAAACGTCAGTTTCCTGTTTAAACAGTACTGAGGCTTTTCTTATAACGCTACCCAAGAATTACGACTCAGAACAAAACCGAATCAAAAAACACACAAAATCTTTAACACAAGAAAGGTCAAACTAAAAGGGTGGGTACAAACGTTTGGCTCAGTACTGACGTAGGTGGTAATTTCAGCTCCAACACGTGAAAATGAACATATCACTGGAAAATTATTCAATTTGTTCATGTAAGTTGAACAAATATTTTTCTTTGGTCAAAAAGGCTGGATAACAAGCTAACTAAAACTTCTTTTCTTTATGATCAAACAAAAGGTCAACACGAAGCTATCTAGCCTCTAGGTTTGGTTAGTGACAAAGATTTCAACTCCACACGGTGAAAAATGAATATCTCAGAGGTTCATTTTTCATTTTCATCCACAAGTTAAACATTTTCAGATGAGGGAGTCTTTATTTTCGTTGAAATGAGCTAACTCCAAAACTAAAACATATTAATAAATCAGACGCGACACGTTTTAATAACGAGATGAAAGATATGCTCAAGAACACACGCCACTTTTAGCCACCCAGCAAAATCAATTTACACGACGTAAAAGAGGAAAGTCAGAAATAATGAAATCTACGCCAAGGTCACAACAAGTCAGCAGAGATATTTCTCATTAAAAATATTGAAACAAACTGTGCTATTCCATATCAGCAGTAAGCGATATCAAGTCTAAACTTCTGATGAGTGTATTAGAAATGGAGTAGCCATCTTGACTTCTGGCTGAGCTGAAGTGAAAACGGAAACAAATTACCCCATTTCTATAGCTATAGCTTAAAAGTTCAAAATTTCATCCAGAGACTATCGCTATAAGATGAAAGCCAAAAGGTTGTTTCGTTTTGCTTGCAGGTCATCTGAGCAACGAAGCGTTAAGAGTTTTAACAGCACTATAATAAAACGCCTTGTTATTGATATTTCGAAGTTGTTAACAAGAACGCCCGCGGAGCTAAATTGAAACATACTTTTATAAATTCATGATAAACTTGCAACTCATATACGCTCATGACAAGAAACAATGCCTTAAAGATAATGATATCATCAGTACCAAAACTATTTTCTATGCCCTTTGCGAGTTTATCCGCAAGAACAGCTTGGTGTTTGTAACTGGTATTGCCCTAACTAGACCTAAGATATTTCTCGCTCTTAGCTTAATTTTTTATATTAATTTCGCAGTATATTTTTATAACAGGAAAAAGAAATGCGAAAAAAGAAGTTCAAAATAGCATCCTTTTAATTTTAATGTTTCTTTTACACTAACTTACTACCAAACTCCCCCAAAACATAAGTAAGGTGTAAGATTCGAAAAGTGTCGAAGATGATGGAAAGTGTTTGTTTTTTTTTCTTCCCCGGCGTGGAACGTACTCCTAGCATGTTAATCCATTTAGCGACTTCGTGTATAAAAAGGTGTAGTATTTAAAAGGACGCATAATCTCCAGTTACAACTAAACAGTTAGGAATGAAGTAGTAGGTCTTAATGAAAGCAACTGTACAGTAAACTCATCGTTCAGAGGCTTCGAGTGTCAGCTTACTACACGGCCCGCCACGCGGTCTCGTAAAAATGTTCGAGAAATGTAGCTAGAGCCTGAAACAGTCCACACACGGCTTAGCTTAACAGACAAATCGAAATTCCACTCTATTCTTTAATATACTTAACATCAGTTTTTTGAGCTGAACATTGTCGCTTTCAAAAAAAGATTCGAAAACTACCTTAACTGTCGGATTTAGTAACCTTTAATTACCTAGCTTTTAAAGCAGTTGAAAGAGGACACGTGTTGCGGTTTTCGGTTTTGGTCGAGCACGATTTCGTATTATAAAACAGGCCGGGCTTACGTTCAACTTACTGTGAAAACAGAGCTTCCATCAAACTTTAATATCAGCTGGTGCGAAAGGCCTAAAATTGGTTGACACATAATCGCACTTGTTAAAAAAATACAGATGTTACTAGTAATGAGTTTTGCCGCCTTTTATGGCGAACCGGATAGTGCTTTAAAACATGATAACAGATTTTACCTTCCGGCTTTTAGCAGACAGCTCTTTGGCTACAACTCAATTTTTATAACGGGCCTTCGTGGACAGTTCTACTAGACAAATGTCTAGTGTGACGTCCAGGTTCTGTGTTTATTACACTTCTAGTTTACATCCTATCTTCATGTACTACAGGAATAGTACTACAGGAATAGAATTTTTTACTACACCGAATAACGAGAAATAAAAGTTTAAAGTGCTTTTTCACGAAAGTTTTGTTTTGCCGGAAGTTAAAAACCGAAAAAATACAGGACGTTTTCAACAAATCTGATACGGTGCTTGTCCTTTTGTCAGTTGGCTCGGAGTTCGACACGCAGATAGTGATAATGCGGCCTACACACAACGGCCACATGTTATATTGAAACAAATACAGCGATTTTAACATTCCCCCGCGCTGTAACCAAACAAAACATGCATTTTTTGACTTCTAAATTTGCGTTGGAGGCACAGTTTCACTTTTCTTCAAGCAGCTGTTGAGTTTGTGGGAATATCGGCTAGCAGTTATATTGGTTCCACCCTTTTGCGGCGCTATTTTGACCACAGAACTGCCAAAGATAATACAAGCAAGTCTATTGGTGTTAAAATCTATAGTTACAGCTAATCTCCAATAAAAAAAATTGATCATACGTGTAATTTGTTTTATCATTTACTGATTTAGTAAAAAACAAAGTCAACGGGCGGTTTTTGTACATTCTGAACGAGCTCTTTTTTATTGTTGCTGAAAGCGAATAAACACGTAAATGCCAAGGTGATGACTTAGTTTCTATCAATCTATGTCCGCACTGAGCAAAATTAGTTTTCCTGAGGAAAAAGGTTTTTTTTAAACAAATCTCTGCTGTGCCAGTAAAAAGTTTTGCTTCGTCGCGTCTTGCCCGTGTCACTGACACTTTGGGTATTAATTAGATCTGTCACAGTAAAACGAGACCGTGAAATCATGGCTTTAATTTAGTCACCATGGGGAAGTCTTAACTTGAAAATCACTCGGCAAGCGCACTTCATATTTCCGGTTGGAGTGTGTCCGTATGAATCGATCACTAAAAAATTTACGAGCTTGTCTCAATGAGAATATGACACGAGATCGAATTCCGTGACCCAAACTTTAAACTGTCGACAGATTGGATTATAGTTTATCTCTGTTTGTCTTAAAGCCACACCTCAACTAACCGGCAGAGCAAAACCAAAATCAGGGCTTTAGATAAAACATATTTTGATTTGGAAAGATGTTTTAACATAATTTAACGACGTTTCTATCCCTATCGGTGATAACAATATCTTTTACAAGTGTTCTGTCATTTTGATCGAAAGTTATTTCTATCATTGTGAAGTTCTGGCAAAGTTTGTTTTGATTTTGATTACCAAATACGGTCATATTAAAAAACGTTTCCACCAGAGTGCGAACAGGAAAACAAGATTGAAGCAGTCTCGACAGATCACTAAACGAGGTATCAATTTATTTTCATTCGGAGTGTCAAACTGCGTTTTACTACTACCACAATTGTTGTCAGCTTTTTTTGAAATTCATCTGCAGTCTGTCGGCTTGTCTAACACAACTCAGACCGCAGTTGGAAATAAACTAGCCCAGGTCAGAGGCCAAAATAAACTTTTTGTTTTTGTTTCATTCAGAATGTTTTCTGGCTTTGTTACTATGCGTTTCAAACTTCAAGATACCATTAAATCTATTACAAGAGGTTCGGAAGTTTTACCGTTAAATTCCGAAGAAATGACCCGTTTGTTTTGCTATGCTAAGAAAGCGAAAATAGAAAATTTGAGATATCCTTACACATTTCCATTGTCTTGAGTGTGTGCGGAGAACAAAGGGACTTTGAGCGGAAGTTTGGGAAAACTCCTCAAATGGTTTCTAACACGTGTCTCTTGACATTTGATAAAGGTGAATCCTGACGAAGAGGCTCCTCCTCCCTGTCAGTCATCCATGGTTTGGTAGACAGACGGCTGCTATAAAAACTTCTACCATAACAGTGTCATAACTCACACACACAGAAAACTTTCCGCGCGTCGGTGCCCAATACGAGCGAAATTTGTTGCAGAACTTCAGAGATTCTTCTCAAAGCCAAATCTAGCGTGTGCTTCCAACGCCGAAACTAACAGTAGCAAAAAATCTTACGCTATTCCAGCTTTTTGCTACAACCTCTCAGCGTAATTCTTTTAAAAGTTGTAACAGACGTTTTTTATCTCGCTAAGACTGAAACTGCTACCAGCTATGATGGAAGAGCAACTATTCCCAGTCTTGGACTTACTGAGGGACTCCAACCTTGAAGCTTATTTCGGTAAGTTTATTTCGCTTAAACACTTTCAACCAGTTTTAAATTATCCGTATTATCCATTTTCTGCTTTCGCAAGTGTATTTATGTTTTGTGAAACTTTTGCTCGATATTTGCTTTTGAATGTTCGTTATACCGGGATATATGAGTTCCGGACGTTATCTGTTTACAAGTTTTGTTCACTTTTTATAAAACTCCGAAGCGATAAATCTGCCAGCTCGAAGATCCAAACAGAGTCTCCGCCCATGATTGGTTTATTGTTTTAAATGGGCTTGACTTCCGGTTAAAAGGCCACGTGCCGGGCCTACGGAGCTTTGGCCCGTATCACCCGATCTATTACAAAATTTTTGGCCTAACACGAATCTGGCTCGACTTCTCGCTGTATGTGCATAACTCGATAAAGAGGCTTCGAAATCAACACAACATGAATTTTTACCTAGATCAGTAGAATTTTGTGGCAGCAGCATTTTTAAAATCCCCCACTTCTTCCGTTCTATTGTAATCCAGCTCTTTCCGCAGCCACCGACATTATCTCGCAGGGTATTTTTGCTACATCTCTGCTTCAAGAGGAGTGGCTTTTTTTTCTGCCTGTCTTAAATCGAGTTGCTTCCGCAATTCACTTTATTCAAGGAATTGTAAATTAAATTGGAGGAAAGTTTGTTTATCTTAGTGACGAGATTAGAGGATTTGTTTTTTCAGTACGGTTTCTGCACTTATTGGTTCCCGATCATCGGCAATCTTTTAGTGCTTATTATTAATCAAAGTTACACATTGTTTCACACACACACACACACACAGACGCACTAATTTATTCATGATAAACTGTTGCAATATATCCTCTAATTTGAAGAAAATAATTGATTGGCACTAAGTTTGAATACATAATGATACACCATCAAACAAACAAGCCTCGACTCTCTGCGTGGTCTGCGAGTCTCGCCAATCGGTCTTGTTTGATATTGAACTCCGTTGACTACGCTGTTCTTCACAATCTAGAAGCACATTTGGAAAAAGTGCGAAGGTTAATTTTATACACAAACTGTTTTTACAAACTTCCTTAACTTCTCATCGCTTTGGCATTCGGCTTTGCACGCCACAATATCTATTTGTTTGACAGCTTACGTATTTGCTTTGTTGAGGAGCGCTTCAAGTCCTTTATAAGCAAGGCACTTAATGGAAAACCGTTCGCCACCACACAAAGATTCTGGCCATATATTTCCGTTTTCGTTCACGTGAAAACGCAAAATTCAAATCACGTACCGAAAGAAAAAAAGGTAGCAAGCACCCTTAAAACGTTAACCGCAGTTAGCTGAGTCATGAGAAAAACATTTTGCCCCACCTCTACGATATCTGGTGTTTTTCCACCAGAGAGGACTGCGCGACGCAGAGTCGTTGCTTCAATATAGCGACTTTCGAAACACACTCAATCGCGCGCTTTCTCGATAAAAGGTAATAAAATAACTCGAGATCATTTATAAGGGGGTCTCCCAAACCTACTTTTACGGAAATCTATTTAAACACATTTCCAAAAAGACGGAACTGTCTATTTAGTATTCACAACAACGTCTCAAACGGACATCATGCTTCCACTGACATTTAGATTTATAATTCGCATCAAGATATGTATTACTCACAATGACCGAAAAAATGCTTATTAAGAACCAAAGTTTAAAAGTGAATTTCTTCACCCACATATTTCTTTGAATATGTTTACTCTCAAGTTTTCAAAGCTCTCGAAGTGACAAGACAAAATTGAAAATGTATCTCTGTTGCGCAAATTATAATCTAAACATTTCACAATGGAAGAAAATGCATTTGATAAGGTCGAACAAATGCTTTTAAGAGCCCAAAAACGGTACAGTGCACTTAAACAAATTCTTACAATAGCCGCAATTGAATAGAAAGCTGCGGACAAAAATAGATAAGTATAATTATCTCTGGCCGATCAATATCTCGCGTGTGAATGTATTCATCAAGATTGAAACTCACTCTCTCCAAATTCAAAAGCCTCCATCTTATTTTCGCGTTATTTTCAATGCATTTCACACTATGGAAAAGAAAAAGAAGCATTTGAGAACAATATATATTACTTCAGGCATGTTATCGTATGGTTTAGGTATAGAAAAACCCGGCCTAATGTTCTTTTTTTTTACGTCTGATTGCTAACAAGAACATAGGGGTAGTCTATTTATTATCATATACACAAATTCACATCCCTTTGAAAATTGATTTTGGAATAATCAGAAGTACTCAGTCTGTGAAAAAAGCGGATGTCGGTAAGATCCAAACAAAGTTTGAAAGATGCATTCACACTTAAGTGTCGTGAGAACTTTCTCGCTTGATGGCCATTCTTTTCAGAAACCCCTGCGTCTACTTAATGATAAAGTGAAGGAGAGTTTGAGAACCTGTAACCCAACTTTTAATGCACAATTATTTTCTACTTTTGAATTAGTGTTACACAAAGCACATATTAGCTTTTCATTAGGGGAATTCGGTTACGAAAAGAGTGCTTTTCCCTTGCATTTAATGCCCTTGAGGGTTTTGTCTGACGAGTAGATACATAACAAATCGCAACCACTCAGATATAACGAAGCTGCTCAGTGGAAAAAAAAACCAAGCAGAATTAGCGTTAGTTGATATAAATCCCTTTGTAATTTGATAAAATACAATCCGCGAACGAAAATCGCAACAAAATTATGCTTGTCTATTATACTTTAGTTCGGCTGTACTTGTTTTCTACAAGTGTGCAGTATAATAAGCAATGATGGCGGGAAACGTTACTCAATCCTTTTGTTTTAATTTTTGTTTCTTTGTCAAGCAACTAGTCGAGGTCTTAAATCGAAAAAACTCTCACCATTAAGCGGCGCTCCTCAACCGCCTCCTGGTTGTATTCAAATGTTAATTCTTTTTTGTACTGAGGTACTATAAAAAAAATTGGAAATTATCTTCGGACTGATTTCGCTTTAGGAGAGTTTTCTTGAATTGATGATTCCTTTAGAAAAGGCACTCTTACCAGCGAATAGTTCTAACAGTAGAAGAAGTTAACTTTTTGTGCAAAACCTTTTAAGTAAGGCTTTTTTAAAAAATTCAGACGCGTTTCAACGTATTATTTGTGAATGGAAGGGATTTAGAAAATGAGCGATTAATTGAATACTCACGTTTGTACTGAAACGTGCAAAAAAATAGTGCGCGCCTTTGTACAAATCATCTCTCACTTGGCAACTACGCAACTTTCATTTTCTAATTTAAGTCAATATTCAAACTAATAATTTGATTTAATAGTTTAAGCTTGATCCGTGTCAATGTTATGGGAAATGGACCTCTAGAGGAAGGAGTGTCGAATAAGCGTATTCTTGTAACGAAGACGGATTTTCCATTTACAAAGGAAAGAACTCTTGAATTTCGGATTGCTGGTGGATGAATTGAAGCCGTTTTTTTCAAATATTTCTACATAATTTCTCATCTGGATCTTCATGCATTTTACGGGAGGAAATGCGAATTATTGCAACACGACTTGGTCCGGTAACTACAAATTGCATGAATTAAGAGACATTTTAAAACAAAAGCAAAAAAATTAAATTTTGTGGTTTTGAGTGGGAACGAAGAGCAAAGTCTAAACTCTAACAATTGCTATTTCGACATCTGCCGCCATTTTAAAGTGTTCATTAACTTAACCAAGTGCCAATACGTACTCTCTCCGGCATGCATGGTCGAGCGCATGAGAACTCAGCTTTTAATAACTTAAACATAAGAATTTTTGATGAGTCACATTTTTTTAGTTAGTCGTCATATTTTGGGAAAAAAGAGAATTACTCAAGCGATGAAACAACTGAAAGACTGCATGGCTTTCAGATCACGCTTCGACGGTAGTGTGCCCTGCTGTGACTTCATAAAAAGACAACGTGCGCTTTTCGATTTGCTATAGATTCATTGAATTTTCTTCTCTGTTTGAAAAAGCGCGGTTTTATATTTGCTATATTTTTTCTAGTAAGGAATAAAGAAAAAAAATTACGTGCAATTTTTATATTTTCATTTTGTAACTTGTACAAAGACAGTATAAGCATTTCCTGTCTTAAAGCAGATGAACGTTTCAAGTCTTAGTCCAAAAGGAGACTAATAATATTACAAACTATTTGCTTCACATTCTAGTCTCTGCCCAACTACTTAACAGCATTTTTCTAAGGCTACAATTTCTCGAAAGTGGTACAATGTAGATTTAGCTGGCTTTCAGTTTTTGATAAAGTCGCCCAATAAAATGACGGTTCTGCTTCAGGTTACTCCTCATTTATGACGGTTGTATTTGCGTTCCTTGCAGATTCGCTGTCGTATCGTGGGACGGCGGGAGATAAAAGAAACGATCCACTTTATTTCGATGAGTCAGCTCTGGCGGGATACAGAGGTAAGAGAAAATGAAACGATTCTCGATGAAAACAAGTTATATACTCTCGTTTGAAAGAAAGCGCAGCTGTGAACTAAGACGACGCGAGGAAAGATTCTTTAAGTAGTTTTATTTTAAAACAAACAATAACCACAAATAGCCGCTTAGTTTACCTCTACTGGGAAAAAGACGATGTTGGCGATATTTTTCTTTGCTTATATTAATTTAGTAGTAGATAAAAAGACCGCATTGTTCAACTGCTTGACGCGAACCGAGGGTCGATCAAAAACAAAATCACTTCCCACCAATTTCAAGCTTTTGTTTAATTAGAAAGAAAGAATAAATGTTATTCTTTGTAAATGCTTGAACCATTGTCAAAATTCTCAGAGAAGACAAAGAGCAGAATAATTTGAGATTGGCTGGGGCGGGTCTTCTAATATTGAACTGAGATTTCGCTTCCACCAGCAAACAAAGTTTTGAACATTAAGTAACAACATGGATATAGCTATATAGGACACAAAAATGCGAGAAAAGATTTCCGTTTTCCATAGCTTGGAATCAATGAATTAAAAAAAGAAAAATTTAAGATTAAAAGAAATTTTAGGAAGTGTAAAACGGAGGAGGTCCGAGATATGGGGGAGCTTTTCGGTATCTTCAAAAATCTTTCCACACGCCCCCTAAGTAAACAAAGTTTCACTCATGGTTAAGTAAAAACTTCTCTTTGTTCCTTGGGGGAAAACCACAGACGTGAGGAAACTTTAAATGCTTTGTACACATTTAAATAAAAAAAAAAATCACAAGAAGTTAGTTTAACACTACAGGTATAAACAATCTAATATAGGTGAAGGTTAGGTAAGATATCGGTCTCCGAACATGATCTCGTTTGATTGAGTAAATTTAAACATAACAAGAAGCTTGTATCCTGCTTTGGTAGAAATCTAAAACAGCACAGAATATCACAGAAATAAGTGTCTACGGTTAGCCCACGCTATAAGTTTTGTCACGAAACAGACATTTTTAGGTTGCGCAACACAATTTGTGTTGCCTTTTGTTCCTTTTCAGCGACTTTGCCACTCAAAACCTATTTGGAAGTTTTTTTACCAATTAATATACGATTCTACAAGCTCTGTCTGATCTTGATTCTAAATATCCACAATAACTGCGTGCTGCATTCCACACTTTAATCCCATCCTTTCGAACTGAGAGTAAATATCGAAGCAGGGAGACTTTCCCACCCTCAGTGGAACAAGTCGGCAAATTATCTTGTAGTTTGTAAACTGCCGGAATATGTTATCAGTGTCAACATTTCTTTAAAATCAAATGCAAAATCTAACCGAACATAAACTGTACGTCAATTTTACCCGAAAGCTAAAAACGTAGTTTGATTTTGAAATAATGGCAGAACGTTGACTGTTCGTGGAAATTTCTAGATTTGAGTCCGCGTTTTTCAAAATATCAGAATAAAGAGTCTTGTTTTATTAACTTTAAGTTCATCTGCTTTATTTCATTAAATTTGGGGAGGAACAAAAGACCGTGAAATAACAGAAAAAAACCTTGTATTTAGCAGCATGTTTTGTTATAAAGGAGCTGATAGATTATTCGTCTAATATTAACTCTACCTGTCTTTTACAAAACGAAGTTGCGCAAATTAAAATTCTTAACTTCTGAGTTTGTTGAAAGATCAAGCAACTACTGAGTTTATACTTCAGATAATCAAAATGGTCACTTTATTGGATTTTATCAATCTCTTTAATAGCTAGATTAAGTAACAGCAACCGCTTCTATTCATGCACCACTGAAGACAAACAAAATGAATGAGACCTCGCTTTACAGGGTTTTATCAACCATGGTTCAAAAGTTAGAATGAATAACACCAATCATTTCTACTCTTCAGGACAAACAAAACGAATGGTCACTTTATAAAGTTTCATCAACTGGTTCAAAAGTTAGAATGAATAACACCAATCATTTCTACTCTTCAAGACAAACAAAATGAATGG
>JAOEJH020284988.1:0-13129 GCA_025448215.2 Palythoa grandis
TCTGTAGTCGTGTACTCTTATGTAGTCGTGCACTCTTCTTCTGTAGTCGTGTACTCTTCTTCTGTAGTCGTGCACTCTTATGTAGTCGTGCATTCTTCTTCTGTAGTCGTGTACTCTTATGTAGTCGTGTACTCTTCTTCTGTAGTCGTGTACTCTTCTTCTGTAGTCGTGCACTCTTCTTCTGTAGTCGTGTACTCTTATGTAGTCGTGTACTCTTCTTCTGTAGTCGTGTACTCTTCTGTAGTCGTGCACTCTTCTTCTGTAGTCGTGCACTCTTATGTAGTCGTGCACTCTTCTTCTGTAGTCGTGTACTCTTCTTCTGTAGTTGTGCACTCTTCTTCTGTAGTCGTGTACTCTTCTTCT
The DNA here is from genome assembly GCA_025448215.2 of Palythoa grandis. Classification (NCBI taxonomy): domain Eukaryota; kingdom Metazoa; phylum Cnidaria; class Anthozoa; order Zoantharia; family Sphenopidae; genus Palythoa; species Palythoa grandis. The sequence continues at coordinate 364 of JAOEJH020284988.1, forward strand.
GTAGTTGTGTACTCTTCTTCTGTAGTCGTGTACTCTTATGTAGTCGTGGATTCTTCTGCAGTCCTTCAAATACACAAAATTGTACTTTTTGAATGTAATTATAAAACCTCTTATTGCAAACTGTATGTGCGTCAGTTTTAGTTTTAATCTGTATTTTATTGTTTGCTGCAGTAAGATCAGTGGACATATTAAATGCAGGAAGCCATCAGTTTTCAAAAAAAGATAATCTATAGCTAAACAACTTAATCCTTTTACGAGCACAGTGGCCCATTGGAGCCGTTTCTTATCTCCAGTTTCTGTAGTGTCAAGAAGATGAGAGTCATTGACTACCCTTGAACGGGAAACTAATCCGTAGCTCGTTTTACCGACCTCGTGAAAATATAGAGTAATCTAAAATTGTCTTGGATTAGCCTACATGTGACGATTCAAGTGTAGGATAATCTAAATTGGTTTTGGATAGCCCTATATGCGCCGATATATATGTAGGGTGATCGACTAAGATGGTCTTAGATAACCCTAAATGTGCCGATTTAAATGTAAGGTAATCAAAGTTGGCCTTGGATAGCCGTAAAGTTTCAGGGAAGATACCTGCGGTGCTACTCTGAACACGGTGCATGTGTGAATGGCTAATTTTCATTAAAAAAAATTAATTAGCGACAAACTGTTTCACTCGCATCATCAAGTTTGCCGAAGAAATTTGAAATATAAAAGTTTATGCTTTATTGCTTTCTGTACGAAAGAAACTAGATTCACCTTTACCTTATTTATCGTTTATTCGGTATAAAAGAAAAGAAAGATGAGTGCTGTTTAAAAATTTTAAAACACCCACAGGCCCGATAATAGTGGCTATATTAATGATAATATTTTGTGTTTAAAATCCAGCAGAAATGTTTATTTGGTTGATATTCGGCCGAGAGTCGCGTGGCTTTCAGTGTTGTGTGCTAACTAACACTGATCAATAATTTATCACTTTCAATTAAATTTCGCACTTTCTTGAGATCTCTTTCCATCATGATTTAAATGTTAATAAAATAATAGATTGTGCGGCTTTATGGCCGTAAAATTTTCCTCCAATTTTCCCGACAAGTTCTAATGTTTCTATTACTGCGATTTAAATTAAAAATTGAAAAGATTGAGTAATGAAGAAAACTTATATAATGAGAGAAATTTTCATGACCTGTTATTGCAAATAAGCTGAACACGAAATCGCGGCAATTGATAACTTTTTTTGCTTTGTATTTTTTTTGAGATTTTTTCATGAAGATGTCGGCACAGCTTCAATTACTGGCTCTTTATTTTGAATGTTTTAGACACAATTCAGTTGAAATTTGAATCATACTTGACAATACCGATTGACTGGTTGAGAAAGTTCACCTTTCTACAATGGTTAATGTTTGTTGAAGGAAAACAGTCATGGCTTCTTTTGAGCTAAAATAAAACTTGATGATCATCCGGTACTTTTAATGCTATGAAACAAAAGCAAAATTGCACAAAAAGATTCTATAGTCGGGCGGCCACTCTTGCAATATTGGTATATCCTAACCACACAGTGCATTAAGAAAGATAATTCTTCTCCAAAATCGTTGCTGTACCGATAAATTTATTATAAAGTTTAATTACGCAAGTTTATTATCCGTGCACTTATTATTCAACGCCGCAATTCGATGTTCGGTTTGAGAAAAAAATATTAGAGTTTCTGAATTAAGGCAACGTTTTTGCAGTTATTTTCGGTCGACTTAGTAATATGTGTCCAGTTCAGCAGTTGTCTGGTTGTTACTTAGCAAAATTAAAATAGTTATAACTACATATGAACTATCATTTTCCTAAAATTGAAAGTTATATATAGTTATCTCCTGGTCTCTGAAATTGCTACCAAAATCTGATAATACTTACGTGGCATTCTTAAAAATACTTTGGCTTGTCACATTTTTCCCCACTGGTTCACGATACTGAAGGAAAAAGATTTCCCCTTCAGGTTCAAAAAAAAATGATTTGGGTAATACTGATAAATGTAGGCTGGTTGGTCAGTTGGTCGACTTCTATCCCAAATGGCAGCCAGTGACTGAAAATAGTGCAGTTCACCGAGCGTTTATTGTTACAAGTATCTTAAAAACAATCCTAGTTTATTGCAGTCCAGTTTTTTTTAATTCATGTTTCATTTTCACCAACGTATATCATTGAGATCCAAAAAAATTCTTGTGAATTTCTAGAAGTGCTAAAAAATTGCAGCTGCCGTTTTTAACTATAACACAAGGAGATGCTAAAGTTTCTATGACAAATATTGCCGTAAGCGAAACATGGAGATAAAAATCCAATCAGAAGAAACATTGAAAAAGTAACTACTATGATTATCACCAGTTTGTGAGGCCGATACAATGTTGTGATAATTACACTGATTTAGAATCCTAATAATCAGTCTTTTTTTCTTTACTTATTCCCTTACAGAAAAAAATATTCCATTAATTGTTTCTGTGTATGAAAACACATTAAAATCAAACGAGGGGTTTGAGGCTTAAACTGGTAACTGCCCTTAGGGAAGCCGTGACTGCAGGAGTTCGTGAAAACTCGAAAGTACAAATTTGACACTAAGTTCGCTTCCTGACATTTTATTTCATATATACTGAAATAGTTTATGTTCACATTCTTATGACAAGAAAAGGAAGATCGAGGTTAAGTTATTTAGTTTGTTTCACCAAAGAGAAACTTCAGTGTTTGTTTTGTAAAATTGTTTATTCACACGACGAAATGATCACAGCGGGACGTTTAGACACCAAGACGTGGCATCATCTAACAATATCTAGATATAATAAAATATTTTGGTTTTGAAATTTATTTGCATTCGTATTCAATCAAGAAAATAGCGCTTTAGGTTGCAGGGATAACTCCCAAGCGTAATACAAGTGTGTTCTGGTTTGTTGAGTAACAAAAAATACAACAGCTCAGGTGCATTCAACTTGCTAAAGGCCTTTTCTAACAACTAATACCACCTTTAAACATAAATTGAATTTTGTTTGTTTTGAAAGAAAAGACATATAGAATGCGTGCCTCTGTAAATATCTTCTTTTGCCATGGCAGTCCCCTGCTTCAGGCTCGCTGTAAGAGGTACAGCATTGACTTCATTTTTGTCGTCAAAAATCTTACCGCATTGTGAGTTTTGTTCAAAAACTTTTGTTTCGCTTGCCGCTGCGCTCTTTTTGCATTATGTCCAGTCACCGTTTCGGTTTTTTACTTTCAAATAGCAGGAAAAATCTTCTAAAAAGCCGCCTCAGTCTTTAAGTAGGAAATGCACAAATCTTTCTCTCTTAATTCATGGCCCTGGGAACCTCCGCCGACCCCTCCAAATGTTCATGTTTTTCTTTTGCTATTAAAGATAATACCGCTAGTTGGCCGCGAATTGTACCTTTAATGCCTTTTATTTTCAGTCACATTAGCGAATAACTTCAAAGAAAAAAATGCCATTAAGAAAGCTTTTGGTTGAGTTAATGCAGATGTGTGAGAAAGATCTTGAGCTCTTTCAGTTCTGAAGACCTCCGTATTGAACTGAGTATTAAAATGCACACAAACCATTCTACAAAATATTTACGGGTTCCAAGTTGCTTTGTGTTCCAGCTTTGGTTTTACTTATATATCCCAGGCTATAATCGTATTTTAAAAGAAAAACATAATTTTGCTTGTAAATATATGAAACGGCGGGTTCATTCCCACCGGAAACTTTTCCTTTCTATTTAATTGTGTTTGAAAAGCAATGTTTATATTTTAATAACTTTAGAGAAGCATTATGCTTTAACTGTAACCTCATTTCTGTCGGTTTAACATATAATGTTAGATATTTCATAGTTGTCTTCTTTTGCTGTGTAACCACAAAACCACGCACTATTAGATACGGCTAATTTGAGGCCAGACTTGTCAGTGCTGAGACTAACACAACCTTTTGAAATCACAAACAGGAAAATAACTTCAGTAGACGGTACTCACCAGAGTAGATGATTGAACGGCCGATATCAAAGTCAGAGTATTGGACAATTGACCGTGTAAATCGCAGCAAATGTTTCTCTACTCAGTTGGTAATTTGTATTTACTTTTTAGATTAATTCTGAGTTCTCTTCTTTCTACCTTCTTAAAGACTAAATTTTTTTTTGTTAGAAGTGAGAAAAAAATGAACTTGTCATTCTGCTTTGATCAATAGTTGATGTAACTGGTTAAAAAAGTTTTTTCGTTAATAACAGTTTCGTATCATCTCTGGTCTTTTAGGAATCGTTTTTTTGTCGAATTGAAATTTTAGATTTCAGCGTGTTTCGAATTCAAATTAAAAAAAACTATCAGTTCTTGTAATTTTAAAACAATATTGACTCGACCACAAAATTATGACTATGTATGTGGAATTCAGCATCCGTGCAGTCGTCAGTATATAACTAAATCGCTTAGTCCTGACCTCTCAACCTGTCTTTTGTATTTAATCAGTTACCAAATTGAAGATCGCTCAAAAGAACACAAAATCGCATTTGTCTCGTTTCCTTGTTTTCTTTAACCACAGCGTGCAATCTCAATTCGCATGATCACTCGAAACAAAAAGTTATTTTGATGCTGATGCAGCACTGACAGAAGATTTTCCGTCTAAAAAAGATTTTGCCCACAGATTCACAAGAAACAACAATTTAAGGTTTTTTGTTTGCTATCTGTCGTACATTTTGCTTAATAGACGTATCTGCTGAGCACCGTTAATAAATAATAAGTAATTACGGTGTACTATAATTATACACTGCCTGCATCCTTCAGCAAGCTCTTTAATAGCTCCGTCAGCACAGGTGGCAGCAGTTTCGGTTAAGCATTTTTTCGCTTTACGTGCCTTGATCAGCTATGTAAAAAAATTATCGTCCTATAACAAAATATATAGTTTCAATCTACAGTTGTTTAAGGCTGCGCTTCATCTTGTTTTTCTCTATTGAAGTTTTTGGTTTTGTTTTGCTGTCAAACGGAAGCAAAATTCAGATTTGAATCGAGACCTAAGTTTCTTCATGAAGTTTATTGTACCCTTATCTTGTAAAGAATTAGATCTGAAATTCGTTGTTTAAAAAAAGTGCCATTTTTCTTTTTCAATAATTTTACATTTTTCCTTTGCAGACTTATATAAAAGATGTCTTATTGAGCCTTTCTGATTTAAAATAAAAATAACAGTTTAGGGATTTAAAACAGAGGGAAAAAGTTATCTTCATTTATTTATGAAAAACCTTTCCTGTACATCAACAAAGGCACATTATACCGATAAACGAGTTTTTCTCTCTTTTGTGACCGATTCACTGTAAATAAACAGTTTTTATATACCGCCAATTTTTTATCTCAAAATGGTAATATTCTTACCGAATCCGGTTTTGTGTGTGAATTAGCGATAACATCAGTGTATTACTGTTGTCTCTTTTTGCAAAAGTTAACAGAGCCTCTTATCTTGACGATCTGTTCGAACTGTACGATCAAGGTTTTGTCTCTTTTGTCTCAACTGCTCCGCGTTCAGTTGATAATTAAGATTCTCACCCTACGTACTAGATACATCTACAAAATAAAATATAAACATTTTTTCAAGTGAAGTAAGTTTCTGACACTTAAATCAGATTATGGTACCTTCACTCTCGTTCGGTAAACAGAGATTTTTTCCTTTGCTTCCTTTTTACGACGGCAGTCGATCAAACTAACGATAGTTTTCCATGTGAATTCAAGGTTTAACGCTTTCCTGACATTGAAGATTGCTGTCTTTCCCATACCTTGCCAATGCAAATTCCCAGTCAAAAGTTTACCTTTCGGCTTCGCGTTAGCGATTCTGGCTTATGCAATACAGTGAGCAATAATACAAACTTCTCGATCACCTCCCCTCTATCTCTATCTTATTCAATTTCTGTTGGGCTGAAAATGAGCTATAATCCCAGAAATATAAATTCTAATGAATGGTCTGTTGTCTCCAAAACAAATCTCTCAATTGGGTCTATTCTTTCTCTTCTTCAACTATGAGAAACGAATTTGGCAAGTAAAACTTTTTTTCGATATTCTTTTGTCTTCAAATCTGAAGCTCTTAGTTATTGAGTTGAAAAGAGTAAACGTATTTTTGCTTTTATTTTTAACATGACAGCTCTAAAGATGCACAAGACGTTTCCCTCTGATTTTTGCGAATTATCCATCCTTCAACAAATCCATTCCTGCTTTGTTTTGTGAACCTGTGATTTTTGTCAAATGCGGGTTTTATTTGCTTGAATACACTTGTTTAGAATGAAAGTTAGCGAGTCAATTGAAACTTTGATTGCTGACTGTGTAATAAACTAGAATCCAAGTGCGGCCGGCGACCCTAATAGTAATGGAAAGAATAACAAACGCGTGCTTGGCCAATTTGATATTCACTTCAGAATAATACCACACGCGTCCTCTTAGCAGATAAATTTAGCCTTCAAAGAATATCTCTGCTGTTATTGTTTTTCATTTGAAATAGTTTTTTTTTCTTTGTTGTTGAGCTACTCTACACCGTATTTTGGTTTTTCAAGGTATGAAGGGTAAATCTAAGTTGCTTTGAAAATTTTCAATGTTTGCCCCATTAAGCTAACTGTTTTCCCGTTTGTTTCTACCAAGATCATTTTACATGGCTTTTTGTAACAAAGTTTGCTCTGGACACTGACCAATCTAAATTATGTTTGCGAAAACAGGTTAGAAAAACAAGGCAAGTTCAAATTGCAGTTTTCTCAGTGTAAATATTTTTTTTTTGTAATTCTGAGCGGAAGAGACTGAAGATGGAACTTAATGAATGTTGAAATATGTTTATACCGATATACGTATTATTGGGAAAGCCTACTTCCAGGTCATTAGCTGTTATGGATTTCAATAACAAATCGACTCAAACAAACTAAAACTTTTAAAATTTGTTTTTAACTCTTTACCTTGAGCTACTCTGTATATTAGCGCTGATAAATCAAAAACATTCAAATAAACTTTATTACGAACTCTTTTGAGTTATCCTCTTGTTTATATTCAGAATCAATCCGTCGTGAGCTCGTTATCAGCGGGGTGTGAGAGTGTCTTCGGCTTCCTTAATTGAAAAGGTTTTACACCTAACCCTGAGTAAGTATATTTTTCTCCGCGAAATTAATTGACTGTGTTCCTCATAGTAAATAACATAATTAAACTGGGTCTTTGTAGTTTGATTAGAAATGTAAACACGACGAAGAAAACCTTATACAATACGAGACAACTAATCCGCAAGCAAAGTTTTTGCACCCTTCATTTCATCACTATTGCTACTGACACGTTATGTACAATAAACGTTGTGTTTAGCTGAGTTTATATTGTTGTTCTTGATCCCCTCTCGTTCCGTCGGAAATGCAAAGAACAATAACCAGAAATAAAACTCAGACGCCTTTGGTTTTTACATAAAAATAAGAACTCGAAATCTTTTTTAGAGCAAATAGTGAAAAGTAAGCGTAATTTAGTGCCATGGTAAGACAAAGGCAATTGCAATTACTACAATGAAGCTACATCTCCTTCACTCTTAAATATTTATCTTCACTGCAAATCGATCTTGACTAAAGATTTTAATGGCTGCGCAAATATTACGGGCCAAGAGAAGATTATGCCTAATTACCCCCTCTACTTTGTCTCGCTAGCTCCTAGCAACTCGTGGCCGGATTTCAGTAGGGTTACTTCATAGAAGATTTTCTTCCCGAGTAGTCACTGATAATCGAACAAAGACAGCAAATCCTTGGGGTTAGTTTCTGAAAAAAAGGTTTCTCCCTAAATTCATTGTTCCGAATGCACGCAAATTGACCCCGACGAGCGAGTTCCGAAAAGATTATTTGCAAAAGTGACACAATATACTCTTTCATTATGCAAATCGCTCTACCGAGTCCATTAAATAGAGAATAAGTTGAAAAGTTTGTAAATCTCTTTAAAAAATCTCAGACAAAGAAAAAGAAAAAAGTATGGTAAACCCTTAATGAAACACGTGCGAAGAATACAATGGCGAAGGCCGCAGATGGAGCCAAAACCATTGAGCGTAAAACATCATTAGAATGAAATGGACCGCTCGCGCACCTGCGATCGAACCGCAGGTGTCGCCTCTTCGGCCGCAAACAATACTATCATTTGAATATTGTTTGAATGAAAAAGCAAATAGATCAGAAAACTTCCAAATCACTTCGCCTTCATTGGATTTTAATTCAGTTAAAGTTTCAGAAATTTTCACTTTTGCCCTGTGTTTATTTGTTGGTAATTTTTTCTAATTTTGGCTGTCGGTTATTATTCCCAAAGGCCCGAAAGGAAGAGGGTTTTGCACAGTAATCGCCCTCTGAATTTACTGCACTTTTATTGGCTGAGAACTGATATATGAATAATTCATCTTCAAATAATTAACACCTATTGTTTACTCCGTGTATTATTATTGAAATGAAATATTAGCATTGTCCTATTATATCATTATATCCATCAAGCATAATCACGCCTTTAGGTGCGCATAGTACACACTGACTCGCTCATAATAGATCGAGGTTGCTCCTTTGGACACAGTTCGGACCGGCAAGCAGCGTGTAAAGACCATAGATCAGTTTTCGGCTTGAAGGCTACTTCAAGCTTCACAAGGAAATAAGCTGGAACGTTTGGCCAATATGGGAAAACAAGACGATGGACACATAAAACGCCCTATGAATGCATTCATGGTGTGGAGTCGTGGAAGAAGAAAACAGATTGCAGCGCTCAATCCAAGAATGCATAATTCTGAAATTAGTAAAAAATTAGGAGCACAGTGGAAAATACTACCGCCAGAGGAGAAGGAGCCATTTATTGCCGAAGCAAAGCGACTTCAAGCAGTTCACATACAGGAACATCCAGACTACAAGTATAAACCGAAACGGCGGAAGCCGAAATCTTTACCGAAGAAAGAACTCACAAATCCAATGTTCAGCCCTTACAGCTCGGCAATGATGGCGGTTGATAAATTCTCAACGAATCAATTGCCTCAAACAATGGGTCATTCACCAGCTTTGTCCGCTGATCCAATGTATTCCAAAATAAATGGTGCACCGGCCTTTCACTCAGTTGCGCCAGGATATCCAGTGATTTATCCTAATGTGTCAACAGTTAGCACTCACGCCGGTTCCCCTTCACGTCAAATCTTCGCTGGCTCGCTCGATGGCACTCATTCGTTCCGTGGAGGAGAAATCATGAATGGACGCCCAATCTACAGCTCTCAAGCCTTCCAGCATGTACAGAGCCCATTGCCAAGTCAAATTCAACCCAGAATATCCACAGTTGAGGAAACTAGAGCTGGTTCAGCGAACTCTGTCAGTGCGTCTCCAAGTCCAACAATTTCCAGCGCCGAGCCGCCTCCTCGTGCGGGAAGTGCTGGTTATACAGTTACGTCCGCAGATTTTGGGAGCCAACGAGTATGGCAACCTCAGCAAGATCTCCCGCATTCAAGACCAGTGGCCTACGTTCCGGTATTGCTTTAAATAAATGACAGACTTTATTGTTTAATAAGTTGTAGTAGTTTGGGACTTCAGTGTTACAAAACATGCATGTCAAGTACAAACCACATGTCTCAGATTTCAAATGATTTTTATTGAGTTTATTGAGTAGCAATGAAATTCATTCAGAGCATAACTAAACTGTTTGCGGTTCTTCCCTTTACCAAATTATTTCAGTTGTTGAAGTTATCGATTGGAATAATTAAGCATAAAATATATTGTATTTAAGTGCTAATATCGAATTTGCCCGATGACTGGAGATGTAGTTTATGCTGTGTTTGGGTTGTACTTTGGCGACAAATTTCCGTTTGCACAATGCACGCGGATTTTGATAAATGTTGTGTAATGAACTTGAATCTCTTTGCTACTTCTAGTAAAGACGTTGTGGTATAAACCACATAGTAGATTGCTTAACACCCACTCTGCCGCTAGAAAAACTAACAGCCTTCTTGTCATCTCTTCTAGCAGTAATCAAAACGAAACTTTGCTGCTTTCAGCACTGCATAGCGGTGTCGAACCGAGATCTTCTTTGAGTTTTAATATATGCAGATTTACATCGCATACACTCGTTGGGAAGCAAACGACATTTCGCTAATTTACTTTTATAGAAATTTGAACGTTCCTTCTCGAAGTTTCATCGCCATCAATATTTTCATCTGACTTATTTTGTAAATGGCCTTTTAGCCTTGGATAAAGAACAATGCTATAATCGGGGGCCACAAACGAAACTCCTATTTGGACATTGTTATGCAAAGATTGTAATTCAGTTAATGCGATAAATAAGAGGCCACGTCAAAGCTAAGAACAAAGCAATTTCTAAATATCTCGCTGGAGCTAGCAAAGAGCTTTATCAAACCGATACCAATGTTTACATTAAGTGTATTCTCTCTTTGAAGTTTTTCGAGGTGAAACATGATCGACTCCTGGTAAAATATTTATTTTCTCTTCTTGCATATTTATTAAGGGGGTTTTGATCAAAGATTCTAAAGCCGGCGCGCTTTTTCCTCTTAAGAATAATTGTCAAAATTTATCTCTTAACTAGACAGCCATTGAAAATAAACTCCAATAAGGTTTATGAGTTCAACGCGGTTACAAGTGGTCATTTTTATAATGCGATTGTATCGAAAGAACTCGATTTGGTGGGTAGGACTTGTGGATTTTGTTTGTGCCTAATCGTCCACATGCACTTAGCATGTTATAGTGGTGTTTAGCATAATCAGCCGCTCAAATTGCCGTCGGACTTTCGCCGAATGTGAGTTGCGAAAATAATTTTTTCTTCTTGTTTCCGCGTACAATACTGTTTTTCGTTTTCGATTCTAAATTTCCTGGACACCTGGAGGCGACACGTGTTTGATCTTCTTCGGCTCTTGCTCTGACAGGGATAATGGATATTAATTTATTAACTCTTGACAATTTCTAACTATGAGTTTATAAACGCATCATAAGTACTGACCTTTGAAAACCTTAGAGGTTTAATCGTTTTTGGAGACAGAATTTTTTTTAAAATTCGAAAAGTTCAAAAAAGGACGTAAAAACTAGCAAAGTTACGACTGAAAAATTAGTTGAAAATGGCGATGATTTCGCAAACCGACATAACAATAGTTTTGAAAGTTCATGTTAACTGGTACTCGAAATGAACGCTTAACCATTGATTCTCTTAATTTACCAATCATCAATAAGATATTCTTTCTGTTCAGTTTCGCGGTTATCAGGATGAGACACACACCAAGTAAGCTTCTATCATGTGTTGGCTTTATTTTCTCCACGTGGGAGCTGGCGCATTTCATCCCGTCGCGCATGAATGCCCACCCACTAAGACATTTTGTATGTGAAAGAAAAGAAAACGAAAATTATTTTTGACAAGATGTCAATTTTTATATGCAAACTAACTGAAACGCTACTTGAAAAAGATTAGCTTTCACGCAGCAATTGTTAGCAGATTTTGTACAATACGACGGACGACCTAGAATTTCACGAGAAATAACATTTCAGTATTTTCAACGCTATCTTTTTCAGTTTTTGGATTTTTATTATGTCGGTGCTTGGCAACGAACTTTTATTCCCCTCTCTTTTCGTTTATGTGGCCAAGGTAGTTTATAAAGCTAAATATGTTTGCTTATAAAGATTTCTTTTTGTGATATAGGAAGGAAAAGCTGATTTTTTTATGCGGTTATCTAATTCTAAAAGGAACATGGTTTCCGCTTTCAGTATTTGACGCGGACTTTGTAAATATTGGTTTTCAAAGGAATAAGTTAAGATATGGTGCAAACCAAGACTTGCTCTGTTAAGGCCTATCAAGCCATTACGTTGTAAATATATGCCTCGTTTCACTTTGAATTTGTTTTCATGAAAGCTAGAGTGACGCGAATAATTAACACTAGTACTTTCCTTCAAGAGATGCACAGTGAAGTGTTTTTTTGTTTGAAGCTTTTAGCAATTAGTTCAAAAGGCTGAAGCGAGTCGAAAGAGATCCAAAAATTATAACACGCTATTTAAAATCACAATTTTTTTTGCTTCTCCTTGGCTTCACCGTTCGCTAGAACTTATGTTATTTTACCAATAACAGGGGAAGTGTTATTTGTATATATGCGGAAATGAAAATAGCAAAAACATTTTCATATTGTGTGTATAAAATATCCATACCGTTATCAAGATATTTGTATTAAAAGTGTGATATTTAAACCAGTTTGCTCTCTGTTCTAGATTCATAACCTGAAGTTGGAACTTGACCGGAGAATTAAACTAGAGCCTAGAGAGATGTTAGCCTAAGTTGTGAGTGCGAACTGAAGGGGCATGGAGCGTTCGTCACCACACTTCGACATCTGATTAACTGGACTTTTCCTGTGGGTTTTTTTTTTCTGTTTCGTCCAACTGGATACTTGCTTGTCCTGCCTACTACATCCCTCTGCACTGTTGTGATAAAGATTCCCAGACTTCTGCTTCAACTCTGAACTGAAATACAAAACTTGGCTTGCCTTCAAAATGATCAAGCCAAGTCAGTTCTTTTGAACATCAGCATGTAAAGCAGTCAAGTTTATCACTAAGTTTTAAACACTTAATTTATCTTGATACCTAAATTTTTGCTTTCTTCTGGCGCTCACCAAATATTCTATATAGTTTGTTTACTTTATTAATGGTAAATTTTTGTCATAAAACGACGGTTTAAATCGCTCTTTTCAACTTAGCTTTCATAGTATTAATTTCCTGTCTCTTGCAAATTAGTTTGCTTTTGTCTTTTGCTAATGAAACTAAGCTGAAAATAACAAAAGAAAATG
>JAOEJH020286193.1:0-13124 GCA_025448215.2 Palythoa grandis
TACCCTATCAACCACTACCCCTATGAACATGTTACTCTAAGAAACATCCTACCCTATGAAACATCTACCCCAATAAACATCTTGCCCTATCAATCACCTGTAGACCCCTATGAACATGTTACTCTAAAAACACCCTACCTTATGAACCATCTACCCCAATAAACATCTAACCCTATCGACCACCTGTAGATCCCTATGAACATGTTACTCTAAAAACATCCTACCCTACGAACCATCTACCGCAATAAACATTTTACCCTATCAACAACCTACCCCTATGAACATGTTACTCTAAGAAATATCCTAACCTATGAACCATCAACCCCAATACACATCTTACCTATCAATGAACATGTTACTCTATGATTAATATTGCCCAATTATGACCTTACCTAATTCCGAGAGAAGGAAGAGTTCCCTCGTGAAGACGCGTGTCAAAAAATTCTGGCCCTTTATTTAAAACAACTTCCGATAAGTCCACATCTACTTTTTTTAATCCTCTTTCTGTTGCAATACTCCAGCAGACGACTTCTCCATAAGCACAAAAAAGAGTTGCCAGAGCTGCGTATAAATAATACATAGCGTATTTCCTCATTTTCTGCTCTACTTCCTCGTCAGTCAGGCAAAGAGTTATATTTGTAGAAAGTAAAGTTGTGTTTGCTGTTCTTATCAAAGTGGTATTAATTACGCTTATATTCCTCGAGCCGACCGTGAGATTTGAGGATATCTCTTTGGTTCTTGTGGCGTTAGTACTCGTCACGTTAGCATTTGTCACGTTAGCATCTGTCACGTCAGCATCTGTCACGTCAGCATCTGTCACGTTAGTACGTGTTACTTTGATGTTTGTAGCATTTGTCGTGTTTGTAATGCTGGATTTCCATGTTTTTGTATTATTTGTCAATTTTTGAGATGTCGTATTTATACTTTTAGTTTCTACTTTTGTCACGTTGGTATTGGTGGCGCTTGTACGTTCTGCCGTCTTTATCTTTGCTGATGTAACTTTGACATTTACAGCATCTTTTTTTGTCGAATTTTTGTTATTACTATGTGTCGGACGTATACGTGTTACATTTCTCCTGTTCGCACTTGAAGAAACGGCTTTCGTTAAATTAGCCGTTGCAGCACTTGCTCGTGCTGTGAATAACAACCTTCTGCTGGTTAGACTAACTTGCTGCGAGAGACGAATACGTGGACGCGTTTTTAAAGCAAACGCGCTTCTCTTGATTTTACCAACACCAAATGAGATGCTATTGCTTTTGCCAGTCGACCCACTGGCGACTTCACGTCGAATTTTATTCATATTTTGGGGTTGCACCAGCGCTGGGTGATTTGGCTTTAAATTCAGCACCGCACTAATCTGCGTTGGTTTGAACGAACTATTCCATGTCATAGTATCTTCTGTGGTATACAAGTGATCAAGCAGTTTATCGAAATTGTGGGGCATAATTCTTTTAATATGGCCCATAATCCAACCTGGACGTAGATCTCTTTTATTAAAACGATCAGCTTCGGTTTTCAGTGAATTGCCGACTGAAAAAATATCGCCACTTTCTGAGTACTCGAATTTCGCTCTTAGTTTTCCCTGACTTTTTTTTAATTTCCAGGTTTTTACTTCAATTCCATCGTTCAGTGCATGGCTTGGTAAGGATTTTTGTTTCAAACTTCCGAAGTCTTTAACCTCAAACAAACTTCCAGGAGGAACTTTTTTAGTCTCTATTGTGTTCATACCATCGTCACTGAAAGTTGTTTCTTTTCTTTCTTCCTGTGCGACATAATAATCAAGATTGTTTGTTTCTGGTAATCTATTTTGTTTTCTGCCACCAGTGACCGTTTGCTTCTCTTTTTTATTAGTCATTTTCCCTTTTGTTACCTTTATTTCTTTAATTATTTCTATTTCAATAGGTTTTATCTTGGGTTCCTCCTTCACGCGGCCAACAACAACGATAGGAACAAGTTCTTCTTTTTTCCTTTCAGCTCTTTCCCTCTCTCTTTCACCCTTTTCAACTTCTGGAACTGTTGTTGATGGTTTCAACGTTGTGGTTTTCATTGGCTTTGTTGGCATTATTGTCGTTGATTCTGTTGCAGATTTTACATTTGTCGTTGCTGATGTCGTTATGATTGTTGGAGATGTTCTTGCTAATGTTATCGTAAATTCCGTTATCGTAAATTTTACTTGTGTTGTTGGTGCATGCGGAGGTACCATTAGAGCTGGTGTACTTATTGGCATTTTTAATGTTGGCGCCGTTGAGGACTTCGACTGCATAAATTTTGTTGCGGTTGTTAACGTAGATGTTCCATTTGGACTTTTTTTAATGGTCTTTGTTCCTTTGATTTGGATTGCTACCTTTTCCTTCTCTTCAATTTCTGGCTTGGTCACATTGGTTATGTTAACTTTTGGGAATTGCCTGATTTCAGGAGACAGACTTTCCACTGGGGTGCAGTTACCAACACGAGCGACGAGTTCATCTGTAAGTCCACCATAGATCATAGCGCTAAATGGTGGAATAAATCCGTTGGCTACAGCTAGCAAAGTGCCACAAATCATGAGCAGTTGAGAAATGGCATCCGTCAATGCCTGCAAGCCCAGTTTAAAATTATTACTATTAATGATATTATGAAAATTATTCGTTAAATATAAACCTTATGCTTGCTTCTGTTTTTTATCGTGCGAATGAGTTCAGGGTGGTAAAGAGGGGGTTTCCAGATAGCGAATCACGGTTTTTTTTTTTGAAAACTGTAACGGATCACGATAAGAGATTCTTGGTGGAATTACGAATCACGGACCGAGTTTTAAGGCAATAACGGATCACCATAAGAGATTTTTGGTAGAATTACGAATCACGGACTTCGTTTTAGAGCAATAACGGATCACGATTACATCTTGTCACCCCAATAACGGATCACTGCTTGTTTTTGACCCAATAACGGATCACGAAAAAACCCCGAGGATCTGGTCGATGGATTAAATAACACAACATTTCAAGAAAACAGCTTTCGTCGTTGTGGAAAGACTGGAGAACCTCATCATCGAATTAAAAAGCAATTATCACCACTACGCGCGGCCAAATAATGAACTGCCCTCTCTAAATCGTTCCTTTTAGCGCGCGGTAAATGCATTTGCAGCCCGCACGTTTACCATTTGGCCCGCGAAAAGGAACGTTAAATAAAACGTTCTTGTGCAGTAATGATGACACAACTTTTGTCGGGCATATAGTTTATTTGTGTCGGGCCTAAAATAAACAACACGCCCTTTAGAAATACCTCTTATTGACCGAGTGCGAGGTCCCTACCGTAAGTTATGGGCCCGAGAGTTTTTCAATTCTTATGGCCAAAGCGCGAAGCGCGCGGGCCATGAGGAAAAAAAACTCGTGTCCGTAACTTACGGTACGGATCGAGCAACGAGGTTAATAAGACGTTTATTATATGGCATTTTCTCTCTTTTTTTGTAGCACGTACAGAAAGAAATTGACATTTTGACAGACGTCAAAAACCAAGTGTTTTATTTCTTCGCCTTCGGGATTGAATTCAAAACAATTTCGAAGTTAATTTGTTTGAACACTGTTTTGTTGAATAATTTCCTCTATTTTTTTCCGCCTTTTAAAAACAAAACAAACGCAGCAGTTTGGGAGGTCCGTATCGTAAGTTACGGACCTCGAACTGACCAATCAGAGCGCGCGAAATGACTCAGCCATATAGTAAGTCATGTTATTGTCCTATTTGGATTAGCTATCTGTAATGTTTGTCATGTGACAAAAGCTAACATATAAGCTGGCGTTAAGGATGGGTTTGAATATTTTCAAGTGATTTTTAACTCACTTTTCTGTTACATGATCATGTTTTTCAGTAATAGAAATGTTAGAAATGCTCCGATTGTCCACGTTTCGAGAAAACAGAAGACCTTTTTAGGTGCTAGTTGTTATAAAATCATTAACATCGGGTGAAAAAAAGCCAAAAGGCATATGCTATATTCATTTTCTAGTTTGGTGCGGGGACCAACATATCTGACACACTCAGACCCATGGACGACCGCTCTTAACACTTCCGTTAACTGGCCGAGCTCGAGTCTCGTACCAGGAATGTCGAGGGATGCTAAGAATATTACCACAAGTTCATCCGGAGAAACAAAACAACCACAAGGTATATTTACACATGTCGATATGACAATAATAACTACAATTACACTCAATTAAGATTTTTCACTTGAAGAATCAAGACTTGTGTGACCGATAATGAAAAGCTAGGTTTTGGCAAAGCGCGAATGTGATTAGCTACTCGAAAAAAAATTAATGTTCTCAATATCTCCAGTAGCATTGTAGAGTTATAAAGCTGCAGTAAAATTTGGCTGTTACGACTACGTGTAAAAGCCATTTTTCGTAAAAGAAAAAATTAATAAGTATTTTTTGTGCCACTGTATATCGAATCTCCGAGTTGTGCACATTTATTGTCTAAACAATAAATTTACTTACTCACCGCTTTAGTGTTCTTGGCTTTGTCCCCGAGGGACTTTTGCTCCTTTTGTTCGTTTACATAACCTGCCATCGTGTATTTTTTGTTTTTGACCTCTCAGAGCTGTGCTTTTTCAGCAAACTAATGGTCTTCCTCCCGCATTAAACATTACGAACACATTTTGAACACACGAATCATCTTTCTTGCTGTTACAGGATATAAGCTGATGTTCGGCAGAGCGTGGAATAAAGCGAAAACTTTTAGAAGTAATATCTCAACTGTGGATCTTAAAAGAGAATACCATTGGCCGAACTAATTTGTTTTGACAACTTCACACGGTAATAATAAATTAAATTTCACAATAAACAAATTTAAAGTTGTTTGTTTTGAAAGTTATTCGCGTGGCGAGGGGTATTTTCCAGTTGTTTGCTTTCACCACAACGTCTTCACTAAGCAAGGAGGAAATGGCTTGCTAGCTCCAGGGGATTTAATTATGACGAGAAATAAAACTCTAATTTTGGTAGCTATTTAAATAGTTAATTAACCTTGATGTGAATCTTTTGTGTGACATTAATGCTTCGTTACACACGACTAGTTTGATACCAAAGCACGCTATCAAGGAGTGACCAAATCGGTCGAGCAAATCTCAAACTTGGTAACTTCTGAAAAGTTCTAGGGTTATGCTCCTAGAGCAATGTAAGAATATAAATCCGCATAAATTCAAATCCAACCTGAAAGACGTACAACTTGTTTAAATAAAGTTGCTTGCACAGTTCTGGTATAAGTACCTACACATATAACTCGCACAGCAACTTGATAAAAGACGATTGACTCCATAACGAATGTTCTTCTTAGTCGTCTGTACACTAAATCAGGTTGTTCAAAAGCTGGTTAAAGTTAAAAGTTAAAGACCAATTACTCAACTAAAGAATTATTTTAATTTAGGGTGCTTAATAAACTATCCTTCCGACACAAAAACAAATTGTCAACCTCAAATTTGAAAATATAACTCCCTGTCCCTATACGAATGGATACCGGAAGACGGATTAAAAATAGCTAGTCGACTTGAACTAGGTTCAGCTGTAAATTACCCGGGAAGCCTCAAGAGCTGCTTTTGAGGTAATTTCGTAAAAAAGAACAGTGAAACTCTAATCCAATGGACTGACTCTGGTACAACACTGAGTCGGGCTTCAAAAAAAGGTTGAGTTCACATACTTCATCTTCTACAAAAACTTAGGAAAATTAATGAGTACTTAGGATTTGTTTATTCTCATGCAATTAATTCTTGTTTGTCACCAGTTAAAACAAAAGCGGGTACACATGAGATATCCAGCTGCTTCACTACCTGTAGTCTGATAAATCAGTGTAAAACTCGCGCAAATTAATGCAAATCTCGAAACAATTATTAATTGATCATTTCGGGCAATAAACTTTGCCACGCAGAAAATTTCTAATTCTATACATTAACTAGAGCTTCATAGAATGTACAATTCTAAACAGGAAACTTCATCTAAGTCACTCTAAAAAAGCAAGTAATGATTTCAACAAAGACCGGCCGCCTTTCCCTGGCCAAGGAGGGGATGAGATACCAGCCTGGCCTGTACGTTTTCGCCACCGAAGAGGTCACGAGGAAATACATCGTTCTCCTTCAGGCCTATCTAGTCTAAACTTCAACAGTGTAATCCCCAATAGGTTCCACCTACTGGGCCTTATTAGTTTACATTTTGGTCATATACAATTAAAATAAGCTTTATTAACATTTTAGTTAATGGCAAAATCTTAATATAAATGTAAAGCCAGTACGAAAATATCACAAAAGCAACAGCATTTCAATTAGCACTTCCTGTCGTTGATAATGAGTAATTACGATTTACATTACAGTCGCCCGGTTGAACTAACGAGTTGCAAGTCGGCCAAATCTTTCTAAGTACAAGCGCAGTATCTTAACGGTTCCCAGAACAGACAGACGTGTTTTTATTGTCTTCACCTTCAAATTGAGCACCATTCTGTTGCAAAAACTAAAGTCAGTTAATGGAAAGTCAAAAAAAATCATACTGGGCTTTTTCCTTTCGGTCACCTCACTACTTAACGATAAATGGAGGCGGATCAATATTAATAACAGCAGATTCTTTCAACTTATATACGAGTTTCCCAAAGGTTTAAAAAGAACTTACGGTAATCAAAATTTCACTAAATAAAACAAAACAAAAGAAAAAAGTTCCTAAGATTTATAGTTAAATCAAGGGCGAAGATGGCCGGTGCACAGTAACGAACAGATCCTAATGTTACCTAGCGCTGAGTTTGATTCATTCAAAATTCTTTTCATACTTCAAACCTCAAGTACAAGCTTTTACGACCACTATATACACGTATATCTTACAATTATTTTGGCGATTTACACCTTTCTTTCAGTACATGCACAACGTCGGACATCATACGAGACAGCTCTTGGTGACACTCGAATACCTCCGAAGTCGAAAGTCCATTCAATGCATCTGGTGTTGCCAATTGCACAAACGAGTGAAAGCGCTGGCAAAATTCGTTCTTTGAGTTGATGTTAGGCTTGTTTTCTGTTACTTTTAACGTCTCGTTTTCAGACTCGGCTGGTCTGTTAACTGGGTCTTTTTCACGATATTTTGATTTGCACCGGTTCAAATCACTGGGTACGTTCTCAGCAGTTTCATTCAAGTTGCTGCCCGTTTGGAAAACATCTTCAGCAATACTGACAATGTCAGCCTCGCGCCCGCTTTCATTATCCTCTTTGATCTCCTGGTCCCTGTTTTGACAAAACTCTTCTGGATTATGCTCTTTGCTGTCAAACAATACTGTTCTTTTTGTATGGGTGTAACGTTTAGGTGTTTCCGTCTCCTCCACTTCCTCAAAACTGTCTTTTATGGCAGGAAGTGGTGGAGTACGAGCCTCGACCCGATCTCTGTCTCCCGTTAAATCTATAGTATCGATTTTCGGAACTGTTGGTTCTTTCTGAGAGGCCTGCAGTTCTACAGGACGGAAGCTTGCTTCGGTAGGAAGAAATGGAGCGAAAGGTTTGTCTGCCAGCGGCACCTCGTGTTCCACGCTATTTGAGGGACCAGCAGCTTGTTGTCCCTTGGACAGTGACAGGGTGGAACTTGAAACAATCCCATCGGGTTTGTCAGGTGGAATTTCTGATACACGGCTATGAATAATAACATCCCGCGAGAGATTCAAGGCTACTGACTGATTACGAGAAGTTGTCGAGTCCGGAGCTGCTAGAACGCCAGTTTCCGACTGTAGAAGCTGATCAGTTATTGCAGCCATTATGGGCAACTCAGACCCTTGATTTCCTTTATTACAGCTTCCACAACTTTCGACGTCTTCTTTAGTTGAATCTAAAACCAAAACCGCAACATTTTAATGCTAATTTAAAAATGCAGACAGAAAAAGTAACTGTAATACATACGATCTTTTAAAGAAAATAAAACTCATGCATTTGTAGTAACTTTTTCTAGGTATGAAGTTTTTTTTGTAACAAGTCTTTGGCGGTTTTAACGGAATAATAAATCCCGAAATAAATCGCACTAAAAGGTTATATACCATACCATACCATACCACGATCTGCTAATACCACTATCACTACAACCACTATAAGTACTATAAAAACAACCACGCTCAAACGAGACGAGCTGCAATAAATACATACGTTTCTCCTCACTAATTTCTGATATTGTTGGCAATGTGCTAGCCTTGCTTTTCGCGCCTCTAGCTTTATGGTTGGCGTAGAAAGTTCTCAAAACATGTCTCAGTACATCAATTTTTGGAGACTTGATCGGCAAGTTTCTCACCTGAAACAGTTAAAAAAGAGTAATAACCATTACATTCTCTCTCATACAAAAACAAACTTACAACCAGTTGTAATTTTCAGGATCGTTTTGTACCACAAGCCGTATTGCTTATACAAGATACAAGTCATCACAATCATCAGCTGTAACATTTGATACTGTATCTCACCGACCAACAGCAACTTATAGCATATGTTGCAATACTTAAAAACCTTAATATCTGCAGTTGAAATTTTGACGAGTGGATACCTCCGTGGGCTCTAGTTTGTGTACTATACAACGTCTCGCACCAGGATTGCGAAAGTACAAACAATGGTGAAACAATTGTTCAAAGTCTTCAACATTTGAGATTCCATCCCTTTTCTCTAACACTGTCGAAAAGTAACCTCCACAGCCTAGCATTACTGCTTATGGTGAACAAGACGCTTTTAGAGCATACACTGGATTGCCTACTTTCGTAATAGAAGATTTAGAAGAGCATAAAAATAACGCGATTTAAGTTTTATATAGTCAATGTCCTAGGAATCAAGTAAGCTCGAGCGAGCGAGCTATACGCATCATGCGATACATATACCTGTGAAATAAGAAATTCCACCCACATGTAGTCATCGCTGGTGACTTCAACTTTGGTGATATAAATTGGAAATCTGACCCACCCATGGCTACAAACCCTGCCACAGCAAGTGACATGAATACACTACTGGACTTTATTGATGACAATGCATTGACTCAGCATGTAACCGAGCCAACACGTCCTGCATCCTTAAAAACACTTGATCTAGTTCTGTCTTCAACACCAACTCTGATATCCGATGCAAATGCAGTCCCTGGCATGAGCCACCCCGATATTGTCACCTTCACCATAAATGTAAATCCTCCAAAAACACCTAAACCTCCTCACTAAGTCTATCTGTACAAGAGCACTAATACGGACGGCCTTCGTAAAGGCATGATTGATGCACACGATGTGTTTCTTAACAAATGTCAAACAAGCACTGTGGAGGAAAATTGGTCTCGCTTTAAGATTCGAATACACAAAGTAAAGCAATGGCTGCCAATATTCCCCACAAGATGACCAAGGCGAAAACACAAGTGCCTTGGGTGTCTAGGCCTCTGAAATGCCAAATGAGGAAGAGAAATAAGCTTCTTAACAAGGCAAGACAAAGAAACAAAACAGCAGCCTGGAGAGACTACATACAGCAAAGAAATAAAATTGCTAAGCTGCTTAGAAATGTACATAAGGACTACTTGACAAACACTATGGTGAAAATCTGAACTCAAACCCAAAGAAGTTCTGGCAGTATGTTAAAAGATCTAGATCTGAATCCACTGACATTCCTACTCTGAAGAAGTGCAGTAGTCAGTACATCTCTGATAAAGATAAAGCAAATGCTCTAAATGTCCAATTCCATTCAGTGTTTACTACAGACAACGGTCTTTTTCCAGCACTCGAAGCACATGAATATAATGTAATAGGAAATGTAGACTTTGGTGTACATGGAGTGAGTGAGTAAGTAAGTAAGTAGGTAAGTAAGTAAGTTATTTTAGCTCGAATTTTAAGAGTAGCTGTCCAGCAAGAGTCCAGCAACAACTTGAACAACTAAATGTGCGCAAGTCAACTGGCCCAGATGGGATACCTGCATAAGTCCTAAATATGCTATCACACGAGATCGCTCCAATGTTGTCATTTATCTTCCAGCAGAGTTATAACACCGGGTCAGTTCCATCTGACTGGACAAAGGTAACGGTGGTTGTAATCTTTAAAAGTGGGAGTAGAGCAGACCCATCAAATTACAGGCCTATTTCATTAACATGTATCTCTTGCAAAGTAATGGAGCACATTGTTCTTAGCCGTGTAAACAAGCATCTCATGGTGAACAATATGATAACTCCTTTCCAACATGGCTTCAGACAAGGGCTTTCCTGTGAATCCCAATCGATTTCAGCTACCCATGATTGGGCCACTGTTCTCAACAACCGCGGGCAGACTGACGTCCTTCTACTTGACTTTAGCAAGACCTTCGACAAGGTATCGCACTCAAAGTTGATACACAAACTCAGACACTATGGCATTACCGGAAAGACACTAAAATGGATCGAAGCCTTTCTTTGACACCGATCACAATTTGTTGTGGTCAATGGATGCCACTCAAGTACCTCCCCTTAGTCACATCTGGGGTACCCCAGGGGTCAGTCCTTGGGCCAACCCTATTCCTCATCTTCATCATTGATATTGTTAAGTGCTTCACTTCAACCTTAAGGCTGTTTGCGGATGACTGCTGTGTGTATCGCCCGATAAACTCAAGCGATGACCACAGAGCCCTGGACCAAGATCTGACAAATTTACACAATTAGTCTAAAGACTGGCAAATGAGTTTCAACATTGCCAAGTGTAAGCTATTGTCCATCACAAATAAGCACGAGCCTAGTATCCACACATACAATTTTGGTTCTGAGAAAATCTCAACTGAACCCTCACAGAAGTACTTAGGTGTGACCATAAACAACCATTAACGCTCTGGAGACCACTGCAACATCACTGCCCACAAAGCAAACAGTACATTAGGCAGTGTCAGAAGATTGTTGATGCCTTGTGATCAGGATGTGAGAAAAAGAGCCAATGAGACACTTGTGAGACCACAGATGGAATATGCCTCTTCAGCATGGAGCCCACATACTGATTGCGACATCAACAAACTAGAACAAATACAAAAGAATGCGGCAAGATTTGTAACAGGAGACTACAGACTGACCACAAGCACGACAGGCCTCGTCAAATCAATTGGCTGGGACCCCTTAGAGAAGAGGCGCCTCCTGTCTCAAGTTACCATGTTGTATAAAATCCGCAACAATTTGGTCAATGTATCTGTTCCAACCTCCATATCGTCTCTAAGAAGATCACGATCCTCACGTTCCCACGGCTATGCCTACCGTCAACCAGGAGTAAATGTTCACAGCTATGGGTATTTTCTCTTCCCTCGAGCCATTAGAGTCTGGAACTCACTCCCACTTGAAGCTGTTGCGTCTAAATCTTTGGACCAGTTCCAGGATTTGGCTACCATACACATTAGGAGTCTCCAAGCCCCAGGCCACTTGAAAAGATTTTAAACTGCCCACCAGTGCATTCTGCACATGTCTTTTACACACTACAGTATTTAAAATGTACACTTGAACAAAGCAATATTATCAATTATAATTATTATTATATATTATCATATATTATATGTTATAGTATTATATATTGTAGTTATTTGTAAACTTTCTGTTCTTTTCATTATTATTATTTCTTGCTCTCTCCTGTCACTAGCAAAAGCTATATAAGGAGGTTAACGAACTGAGAACGCGCTTAAATGGCTTTTACTTCTAGCCAAGCCTAATGAAGAATTTTGAAATAGCAAATCACAAAATTTCTCGGTAGGAAAACAACTGAAATTCGTGTTTGGGCATAGAGACCGTAATGATCTCGTTTGACCATTTCACATTGTACTTTAGATCGTAATAATATGGATTTTCTTATCTGTTTCCAAACCATTAAAAAATTAGAAGAGGTATCAATTGTTTGTGCGATGTTGTTTACGACTAAGCTCACACTTGAATTAAAACATAATTATATTGATAATTACAAATTTTAGAAGATTTCGAGTTTTTATTTTATCACACCGTACCGAAATCGCTCAAAACATATTTTAGCGTGGCTCTACCACGAAAGATATTTCCATTTTTAAGTAGTCTGAGCATACCGAGAAAAAAATAAGTATAACTGTATGCCACAGATATTAGCAATATTTACAAAACTAAAATCTTTCACGACTTTACTTTGCGCAAATCTGAGCAAGCAACATTCACATCGTGCTCCTTTCAAGCAATGGTAATGCCGACGTCCGAGCCAATCACTCCGCGCGTGACTTAGTGCAAACTTAACACAGAAGTCCTTGCGCAACAATTCCATTTTCCCGCGAAGGAAAAAGGAAAAAAAACATTTTAAGACTGGTTTGCCACAGGCAACCCTGTAAAAATATCTTGGCGTCAATTCGGATATAATAAAAACCAGCATAGCAAAGATAATGTTAAAAACCGAAGCGCTTTATTCCTTTTCCATGACCAAAAGTGTGATAGACGTTTTTTTGGATTTTCTACAACCCGTACAAGACCAGCAAAGATTTGCTTTGCCCTGACCTAAACATTAAAGTATGCAGTTGCACAGTATCTCTTACCCGTGCATATCCTATTTATTTCAATGGCGACATCAGTGCATACGTAACAGTTAGGAAACACAACCAAACTAATGTAAGCAAAAATTACCTGCTGCTCTTTTAGGGAAGACAAATTGCCAATTGTGCGAATATTTTGCGCATGCACAACATGGCTGAGACCGCGTGACCAACTGGAGGCAGCTAGCGACGGTAAGATTTGCTCCACTGGCAGATGGCAATCTACAAGGTCGGGAAACACGCAATCCTTTGAGTTAAGGTCTTGCTGGGGATCTTGCTTTGGAATAATTTCTACGGACTGTCGCTAAGAACAACAAACAAAGTACAATATCAACAGAAAGCTCGCGTGTTGTAAATATCACAAACTCTTGCTCAGCTATAGAAAACACACTCCTGATAAATTTTAGGATCTCTAACTTTCCTGAACCCGAATAGGAAGTTCTGTGAAAATTGCTTCATTAAACTTGCACTAAACTCAACTAAACTACGCTCATTTACCGAGCATTCGATGTTTGCCCCAGATTGACTGATCTTTTTTAAAACTTTCTTAAACTTTCTTTCTTTTTTTTTTGTTTTTTAACATAAATTTTCTGACATTGCTGCTCTGACCATTGGAGAAAGATCTTTGTAAGGGACCTCGAGTCCTATT
>JAOEJH020286569.1:0-13123 GCA_025448215.2 Palythoa grandis
CTTTTGAGGGACGACTAAAAAATAATTGCTGGTTGCCCTATGTACAACAAGAAATTTTCCTTAAAATCGAGCACTGATACTATTTTCCAGTAACTTTGCAAAAGTAAAACAGAATTTAATAGAATTTGGCTATAATTCTAAGAAAATAATTGTTCTGACAGAATTAGATAACATTTAATAAAACAATTATTCCACTCAGGTCTTGTTGGATATGAGATGAAAGAGTGAACTGAGCATTTCACACCTTCTTGGCTATCGCCTCATATAAAACTAAAGCAAAATATTTGGCTATGTGCCAGCCTGAAAAAGAGTTAATTGAGCTGACATTTTTTAGTTTCTTTTATTTTTTTCCTTATTAATCATATCATATTGTAGGCTTGGCCTAGTCCTGATATGGACTGGTCAGCAGTAATGCCAAACTTAATAGGAAAGGGATGGGGTCTTTTAAAATTTTAAAATAAAAAAGACAGCAAGTCAATGCTGACTTCCGCTTCAGCGACGTGCCCAGTCAAGCGGAAATTTTTTATACATTCTGTCAGTTTGTAAAAATCGATAACACGAACATTAGGAAATGTAATGTGATCTCCCTGTAACGTTCTGATGCTTTGGGGACCTCAAAGTATTTTTCAAGTTCTTTTGCCCTTGGATATTTACTATTTTAAAATCCAGATTTCGGTACATGCATACACAATTTTTGCAGTAGTTGACATATTAGAGAAATGTAGATTTCATGCGCGTTTGATATTGGCGTGTCACGAACTATTTCCTTTTGCATATTAACATCTCATTGCGGAAATATTTTAGCCTGGTTCTTTTCTGTAGGTCATAATTTATGATACTTGAGGCAGCTGTAACCAGAGAAAAGAAAATTAAATTATCAAAAACTTTGTTAACTTAAGCGCACGTGGGTTTATCAGTTTGTGTGTGAATATAATGTCGTCTTTTGTCCTGTTGCTTGCTCCGACTATTGTCATGAACACACAAAACCAAACAACGATTAAAAAAACAAAGGGAACACAAAATAGAGCTATCTTCTAGATAACACTCTTTGTTTTTATGTTGACCATATACTTGTAATAGAGTTCGTGTTTTTATAACTTTACCTTGTTTTATGGATACTCTTCTGTCGTTGTGACCAACGAGACTACATTGAGGTGGGCTGTCTTCGAACTTAAACACTTCATCCTGACCAACTTTGCTCAGCTTTGACTGCATGTTCCCCTGTCCAACAGCTGTCAAATATTTGCCTTGCGAGTCCCTGAAGGCCACTAGATTGTCGTGGAACTCGATTGTAAAGAGTGCGTCATCAGCTGGGCTGTCAAGGAGCGAGCCATCACGGCTGAGGTACTTGTTCGAGCTAGTGACCAAGGCATACTTTCCTTTTTCTTGAACAAAACTCAAAGTAATCAACGCATCAGCTCCCCATGGAATCGTTTCAGAGACTCGTAGTTCGCCTCTCTCGGTGAGGTGGGCATAGCGTTTGCGTTTAACGTGAAGAAGGTTGACTTGAGGATGCATAGCAAGGTGAACGAACCAGTACTCAGAGTTGGTGGGTCTCGCCACACAGCGTAGCTCATCCGTTTTTCCGCCAAGATACTCGTTGTAAAAATTCTTCAGAGCCCATTTTCCGTCAGGTTGGCTTTCAATTGTAAACTTTTTATCGTTGTCTTTTTCACTGCTGTCGCATGTAACATTTCCTTTTCTATCGGAGCTCAGATAGGTTCCTGAATGGCTCTTCAAATAAATCGTTGCATCGCCTTGCTCTTGCTCGAGAGTCCAAATTTGTTTCTTCCGCAGCGAAACTCCATCCACATTCAATTTGAAGCCAAATGTCTCGAGGGTTAAGTATTTGTTGCATCCAGCATTCACGAGCCCGATTTTTCGCATCATATCGTTCACCGAAGCCTGAAAAAGATCGAAATATCAAAATATTGAGATCAGCAACGACAGCTACCCAAGCTCACAATGTTATCAACTGACTGTGAAATAATTTCTGCTCTGCCTCAATTTGACGTAGACGGGAGGGGCTGTGCGACAGCTATAATCTGAGGCGTGTGTCAGTCTGAAGCAAAAAAGATAGCAATGGCTGACAAGCTACCACAGAAATAAGATACCAATCAAATATTCAAAACCTGTCACGTTGTACATGTCTGATATTACCAAACCTTATAATGTATGTATGCCGGAAATCTTTTTAAAATAAGAACCAGCTACCACACCCAGCTTTTTCTTACAAGAATATTTCATGTACCGTTCGACGTGTGAAATTTTTAGGTGAAAGCACAATTTCTCTTATACGTTAAGAATGTTATATAATTTGGACAATATTCAAGTTTCGGTTCAGACATTAAAGTTTTTAAAGCAACTTTGAATTATTCAACATCAACGATGACACATTGGTTTAATATGTTTAGTAACGTGCCCTTAAATGTGGTTTCCGAGCGGAAGTAAGAAAGGTGCGGCTCATAGCTCCCGCAAATAAACCGGTCCACGTACTGCAATCCCCAACGACCACTGGCATTGTTTCTTTTTAAGCCTTTCAGAACTTGAATAAAGGAGAAAAACAAAAGATTTTTTAACATATGGCCAGTAGAATATGATGTTTATCCATTAAAAATTCAAGACTTTATTTTGGTCTTTCCAAAACGATTTCCGCCACGAAATGTGCTTCGTTCGCCTCCGCATAGCATCCGGCTGGAAAAACTTAGTCTTAGACACAGTTATCAACCAATGAGTGCCGGATTCATGGAATATATGGATGATTATCATATGGGCGCGTGGAGAGACGAATTAATTTTATCTTCGAATATTGAAGCCTCCTGATGGTAGCGAATGAGTGAGGAATGATTTTCGACACGCGAAGACAAAGTTCGCATCTCCGAACGACCGTGCAATGTGGGGTGTGCGTCGGTGATTCAAGAGAAACAGTTGTCTGAAGGTATAAGTTGGTACACAGCAGAAAAGTGAAACAAACTGACATTTCGGACTCGAGTCCTTGGTCGGAGTAAAGTATGCGAAAGATACTTCACTCTGACGAAGGACGCCAGCTTATTTCACTTTCTAGCCTTTCTAGTTCTACGGAGTACGGTGTATTAACTTATACCTTAATACAACTGCTTAATATTTAGTCATCAGTTAACACGTTTATTATTTTCAAAAAGCTCATTTTGCCCATTTCTAGAGGTGAAACGAATAAAGATGTTATTGTCCTTTTACATGTGAGCTTTTCACTGAAGAGAATATGTGTTTTATTGATAATCATATTTTAAATACGTTTAGCGCTAAAGCTGAGTGCCGTGTAAGTCGTTACAATAAACACAAGCTAAAAGCTGATGATGAGAGAAAAACAGAAACTGTATAATAAAATTAATACATATTGTTATTTTAGAGAAGCCCCCTACGGCTTAATTCCATTCAATAACCTACAAACCAAAAATTAACTAATTATAAATTAATTTTTTTGTCTTTGCCAGACGCAGCGGGAGAATGATTTTACGGGTCTTAAGGAAGTTGTTTGATTATTTCAGTTACGTCAAGCTCATTCCCGTTTTTCACCAACGAAAGCAATAACTTTTTTGTTTTATTATTTTATTGTTATTATTTCAACACTTTAGTACTTATTTAGTCATTTACTTTATGAATCAAATACAAACAAAAATTCAAGTCAGTAATTCCATGCTAACACTGGTGTGAAAAAAATTCAATTTAAACTGATTCGACGCGATCGCGCGAGTCATTTCAAGTTTTTGTTAATGTATTGTTTTTTTATAAAAAGAGCAATATGTTTTAAAATATCTAAATTTAATCGGGCTTTAAAGCGGAACCATACTGCCACGATGGTTGATCATATCTCAATCCCATTCATTCATGACCAAAAAAGGGCATGGTATGACGACGAGCGTTCAGGAAGCAAGGGCAAGCCAAGAAAAACTAAGCATGTATTCACAATATATAGTATTGTATTTTCTAAAAATTGTAAGCTTGAACAGTGCTGTCGGCTTTGTTTTCATTATTTTACACCCATTGTATTGTCAAAGGCTAGCTTATCAACCATGTCACATGGGGTTTATTTTGAGGATTTGAAAGCATTTGAAGGATTTGCAACAATGTTTTTTATTTAAAGGTAACTTTAGACTTTTTCAAAACTAGGTACGTGTAAGTCATCACAGAATGGAAGTAAAGAGATACAAGTTAACATGTTGGATGGCCAATATGAGCTGAGGTCACAGGTTATTATCTGGGTAAATAACACCACGTAAAAACTACTTTGAGCCTCAATTAACCACGATGTTTTCGGTCATTCACCGGCGAACAATTTACATGTCACACTTGGTTGAGTTTTGACATATCTTGCCGCGAAACCAAACGGGAGAGAGGTCATGGAGGAGTCACGAAATCTGTTACGCGATCGATTGTTTTATCTTGGGGTCTTGAAAAATTTTGCTCCCTAGCGCGGTACTTTTCACGAGAAAGGTTTTTGTTCTTTTTGATGTATCCAGGGAAATTTACCGTGGTGAATTTATCTTGGGAAATGGCGGTCACACACGTTGGAACAGTTTACCGCGGAGAAAGTCCTTTTTACTGTGGTAAACCTGTTACGTATGGCCTCAACCATTGTCAGTACATAGTGATCGATTAGTTTACTAAGTGCTGATACGGTTTCCGGTATGACATGGTACAATCATTCAATGGTTTGCATGGCTGACTTTATATCAATCAATATCATGTCTGTTTGTATATCAAAGAGCCACTGCTAAAGTTGAAAATTAGCTTGAACTTTTTGGCGAACAGATTCCAACACAAACTATTAAAACAGTCTAAAGGTTCTATTCGAGTATTCGGCAAAGTTGATTTTAATTAAAACAA
Organism: Palythoa grandis; assembly: GCA_025448215.2. Taxonomy (NCBI): domain Eukaryota; kingdom Metazoa; phylum Cnidaria; class Anthozoa; order Zoantharia; family Sphenopidae; genus Palythoa; species Palythoa grandis. Next base: position 4,867 of record JAOEJH020286569.1, read on the forward strand.
ATTATTATGGCAGAAGGTAACAAAAGAGAGAATTTTTTAATTTTTAGAAATAAAACATGTTTTCCGTGCCTTCATATCCTGGTGAAAACCGAGGCGAACCTGGCGTTTGGGAGAATTCGAGAGCAGATCAGTGAAAACCCAATACACAGTCGAGGGTTTTCACCTGCTCGAGAATTCTCACAAACGTTGCCGAGGTTTTCACCAGGCAATGAAGGCATAGAAAACATGTTTTATTTCTTTTATAAAATTATTACTTTCCGACTAAAGAAAGGGAAAGACGATATACAAAGAGCGCGTATGGCTTTATTTCTTTCATGAAACTGCAAACTCTCACAACTTGGCGACAGCAAAACGTCATTTTTGTGCTTCATAGCGCTACGAAAGCACACTTGTCGACCAATCAGAACGCATGTAGTATCTGAACTATTTTATAAATAAAGCTAAATAGACGATTTGTTCTCTGTATCGCGATTATATTCTATATCTAGGCCACCGATTTTGTAAAAAAATATTACTGAGGTGTTAATTCTTGGATAAGAGTTAAAATTTTTTAACAGAGCCAAAGTTGCATCAAGATGAATCAACAAAGGAAAATACAAATCTCTTTGTATGAGAGAAATGTTTTGACGTCTCGTCTCTTTCATTATAAATTACAAATCTCTTTGTAGATGAGACCATCCTCTTTTATTCCCTGTGTACCATAACAGCAAAATTATAGGAAAGTCTTTTTACTACTAAACGTTCAACTGTAGCTCATTATTTATGGTCAAAAGTAACTAAAATGTGACAACTTGACCTTGCGTTTTTCAATAATAACTGAAAATAAACGCAACTTTCCCGACTTGAGGCTGCTTTACACGGAACGGACAGTTTGAGAACAGGTGGATTTATCATTATTCTTCGTTACTCAGCATTGAGTAAGCTTTAAAATTGTTTTCAGTTTTGATTGCATTTAAGTTTACATTGTTTTCGCTTTTAGTGGCGATTAAAAAAGCTTTTATGCTATGACCTAGAGGCTAAATCAGCTCAGTGGTGTTTTCATTTTGCAGAGCGACCGACCACTGAATCAACACTGACGAAGGCCTAAGTATATCTCAGTTGCAATTTCTAAAAAAATAAATTGAAGAAAACTAAACCTGAATTACTGCCAGCTATAAAACAATAAAAGTTAGCTCGACTGATCAAACGTTTTTTCATTTCAAAAAGTGACGCAGAAGGAAATCTAAAAATTTTAAAAAGATCCTGCAGAAAATTTTAAGGAAAAAACGTGTAACTAAACTATTACTGTTGATCATGTTGACTTCAAAATATTGCGTGCAATCGGTCGAAATGCTGTACTAAAATAATCAGTTAATAACAGTAATATGTCATTTGTAATTCCTTCAAGCACATCAGTTAACACTCTGCTGAGACTTCTAATTTGCCACCAAACTGTTAGGCGGAAATATTTGTGTGATGTAATATGGTACTGATAAGTTAAAGTGGCAGCTACATTTGTAAAGTTTGATGATGCTTTTAGTAACAGAAATAGTAATGGCGATGTAGTGTATTCATAAATTATTTAATTTAAATAAGGATATTAGATTTGAAGTCAATTTAGCATTGCAGTAAGTCTGTTAGTATATTGGTTTAACTCAATTCTATCTTCAAAAACGACACGGGTATTAATATTATTAATATTATTATTACTTATCCCGGACTCCATATTTTTATTCATCGTCACTGATATAAAAACCTGCTCTAACCTCAGTGTATGTTTTGATTTTATAGTTGTAGCTGTTATTTAGTATTCTGTTACCATGTGACTCCGAGCAACAGAAACAAAACTTTTGACCTCTTACGAGCGTCTGGTAAGCTCTTGGTGTGTGCGGGTAAATCACTTAATGGGACTCATAGTTTTATATTTTGTATATCTGACAACTTAATACGCTAAGTAGTAACCCAGTGACAACGTTTTACGAAACGCATTAATTCGAGTTTTTTCATTAATGGCATGCCTATTTTTTTTAAAAGATGTGTTTTTTATTTCTCTAAATTTACTTTTCGCTCTAAGTAAATTTGAAGAGTATGGTTATACTAGAATAAAATTATCTGTTTCTAAATGACAATGTCAAGAAACTAAAGATACGGAAAGTTTACACCACCCACTTTGGTTTGAGCTTTCCCGATCTCAGACATGTTCAAAGTTGCTGTATTATAACAAAATTCCTGATTCAATTAGTTCGTGATCAATAGGCAGCGGTCCGTCTGGCGATGGTGGAAATGGTAGTGATGTTGATGATGGGCCAGTGGTGATTTCAATGACGGTGGTGATAAATATCTTAAAAAGTGGTGATGATGATGATGATGATGGCGATGACGATAACGCTGATAATGATGTTAAACAACAGTCTTCATCTTTTGTGATAAGTTAAAAAAGCAACTTAGAACCAAAGATTATGTCAAGAAAAGTAAAACATAAAAAAACTTTGCATAATGAGGATTTTACAAATTTTCGTGTTTAGACACTCGGTTATATGCCACGTTTTTTACGGCTAGTTAAGTGCAGCCATACCGATAAACTCCTCTTATGGACTGTGCTTCCAACTCCAAGAAACTGAGAAACGTGTTCACTGTTTTGCTTAGGGCTTGTTACTTAAGACCATTGAATATGTGTTTAATATCTGGCAGGAAAATGTTAAACTTGCCGCAGGCAAGAACATCACTTTTAAACAAAGCTGATTCTAAACAATTATAAATTTCTGGCTGCCAATGGCAAACTATAATTGAATCCATCCTAACTACTAAAAGGTTGCTAGGCTCATAAATATTTTTTTGGTCCGTTATTTACCAAATGACTCTAAGGTTGTATCCTAAAGCAATCTAGAAAACATTTGCATTGTACTGAAATTTCGTAATGGGAAACTGCGCGTATAATACATAAAAACTTTTCAAAATCTAGTCTTGCGAATTAAAACCAAAAGTGACTGACGATTTTCTTGATTAAAAATTTCTTTTTGGATTATAAAAGATACTTTTAAACTGACGAGAAACTTTATTGGATTCCAGCTTTACTTTAGGGTCTCGGTTCATTGACACCATTCTTTATAAACTTAAGTTTGACAGCAAGGCAATTAACAAACTTTAAAAGGAAAATTTTATAGGCCCTGGTTTTTTCATGAGACTTAAGTATAGGCTTTACCATCGCTTGACTAGGAAGCTTTTTCTGATCACTAATTGCTATTGATTCAGCAAACACTATGCTTGTGATCGTTTACACTGCGGTCTAAAACACGTGGAAACGGGACGAGCATTACAAGAACGAAACACGTTTGAAGGAGCTGGCAAATTATGTAGTTTAAATGATAATCTCGAAGTTCAAAATTGGAAGTGGGACGTCAGAAAAATAAAGTCAGATATGCTCAGAAAACAGCACGAATAACAAATCTGAAACACGTGCAAGTAAAGGCGACAAAATTATTCACACCAATGCACGAAAATTTATAAGTTATATGTGGAAAATATCTTTCGAAGCATGAACACTTAAGAAGTTGATTTTAAAGTTAATACAAATGACTTATATTATACTACCTACCATGTTGAACTTTTCAGGAAGTGCTAGCTGCGAACGAAAGCAAACTCACTCGATCCGACGCTGCCACTCCTTTCAATAATAGATATGCAGCTACAATGTTAAGCAGTGTATAGGCATAAATTAAAAGGAAACATGACGTGTTACGCTGTCCATTGTTGATAAAACATAGCTTTGACTAGTGTTGATAACACCTGCAGTAAAAGCCAGTAGATTTTGAAATACATGTCTTTACACAAACAAAACCAAATTTGCATAAAAGCAATTCATAATTTAGGCAGTACAATTTGCACATATTCGGCTTCGATTTGTACATACTCACGGAATTTCGAAAGATAGATGAAGCGAAAGAATTAAGAAACGACAATGCGAGGAATTCAGGCTGTGTTTTGTCCTTGTTAGAAGCCATTGTCTTTCTCCAGTCGGTAAAAGAATACGTGGAATAATTGGTATCAAATTAACTGTAATCCTAATCAAGGCTGATTGTATGAGATATGCCCCAATTCTAGTAACCAAACTAGATGGACGTATTTATGGTTGTTACAAAAGAGAATTACTTGTGCGAAAACTTTCAAATAATTAGCTTATTTGAGAAATACACTGAAATTTCTTCTTAACCGAAGAACCAATCTAATGTCCGCTAAATAAAGATATCGGCATTTATAATTTGATAATATCATTTTTACACAACAATGGAACGCTTTCGAATTATTAATGGATTTTTCTATCAATAGTTATCTTGAACCATTAATAAACTCAGCCAATGATGGCATGACCAGACTTTAAAAATCAATACTTAGACTTAGGATCGACAAATGCATTTCTGAGTTAATTAAAATTGTTATTACCTCATGAAACTGAGATAACATGTTAAGGAATTTTTCAAAATATGCTGTAAAAGAAATTTGCCGAACAAGCTAACTTAAATTAATTACGATCTCGGTAGGAATGTTGTAAACAAATCTATGGAAATCTAGCGAAAATCATCGTGCGAATCGAAAGAAACTTGCCTCCGGAAAAGTGGGTGGTAAAACTAGAGTGAGTTTGATCAAGTCACAAAATATGCAGTGGTGTTTTAAATGCCAATGCAGTATTAAGTTAAGAATGGTATACAAAGAAAGACTGCTTGGAGATAAAAAATATGCATCTTAATGAAACTATTGGTCGGGCTTTTTGTTTATCAAAACAATTTTTATTAACTGTGTTCGAGACTGGATCCATTGTATGGTGTAAGAGCAGAAAGTGTCAAAACAAATCCATTTTTTTGGTTTTAAAAATGCAATGCAAAGTAAAAGGATTTTATGGCTCTTGGTCAGGGTGATAGAATGCCTAGTTCTCAGACCTAAAAAAACGGAGAAAAGAGGCCAAAGGAAGATGATATTTTAAAAGTTTTAAAAATTTTGGTGCAGATACTTTGCATAGCCGAAATGTTCGTGAATACCAACCATCTGCCGGTGCTCACAGCCTACCGACATGTGTTAAAATTAGCTTTGTTTATAAATGTTTAGTTAATTCGGCCAGTGAAATTCACGAATTTTGATATCAAATTATAAATTAAGAACAGTAATAACAAGTTTCGGCAAACTAATAACTTTTAATTACGCAATAAAGCACAAGATTTTCCAGTGCCCCTTTCTTCCTTTTTCTGAGTCCAAAAGATATTTTTCTTTTGCATTTGGCAATTTTTGATCTTTAGTGAACAATTTTGTATGTGAGATTATGATGAGTAATCACCTTTCCTGGGGGAACATGCTCCCAGAACCCCCAAAAAGGACGCACCTTAGATGCTGAAAGAGCTTTATTAAGCCGGAGGTACCCCCCCCCCTTCCTCCCTCCCTTTTCAGATCTCAAGATTCACCCCTGGTATAGGTCGAAAAGACAAAAGAAATAAAAAAAATTATTGAAGGAAAACCGTGTCACTCCTCTAACACTATATTAAGAAAAACTGAGCAAGAATAATACATTGAATTTCTTTCTTAAATTTGTTTATGAAATATTTAGGAATATTTGGAGATTAATAAAATGACAAGTAAAGTTTTAATGTTCTATATATTTGTTATTTCTATAAAAACAAACTAATGTTTACAGACTTGACTGAATCAGTTTATCTTAAACTATTTGCAAGCCATAACAGAAATTAAAATTGTAATTCTATTAATAATGTTAATAATAAAAATATAATTTAAAAATCAAATTGAAGCATCTTGGCGAGTGATTCTAGGTCCTTAAGTCGCCGCGTTCATCTGACCTGTGGCTCGTCAAATACTGCGCATGACTCGTAACTTACACACACTGCGCATGACTAAAATGGTAATTTAAGTCTGCAGTCACTGGTATTAGCAGTATTTGGTTTGGCGAAGCTGCTTCTCCTTTCAAGATTATTCAAAAAGTGCATCTGAATCTATTGTGTCAAAAGAGGCAGAACAGTTTGGTCCCAAGTGTCGTCCCATCTGGTTTCTTGGAATTTCTCCAGGTTCTTTCTAAAGTTCGATAAGTACTCCTGGTTCAGTGGAAAGTCTGTGAAGAGTTCCTGAAACAACAAAAGTAACAAAAACACGAGGTTTTATCTCGGGTTGCGGACCATATTAGATCCTGTCTTTTTAAATACTACGTGTTTTTACCAAAAATTAGTATATAGTATTTTTACTTTCTCGTTGGGAGTTCCTGAAACAACAAAAGCAACAAAGATAACGAGGTTTTATCACGGGTTGCAGACAAAATTCGATCGTGTCTTTAATATCTAAAAATAATTAATACATAGTGTTTTCCTCTCTTGACGGCGGTGTGGTTGGCGCAGTGGTAAGACCTATTCCTTCCAGCTACAGGGACACCTGACCTGACCTTTTCTCCACCAAAGTTGACTCAGCTTTCCATCCTTACGAGGTCAGTAAAATAAGTACCAGCTTCTGCTGGGGGCTAACCTGCGATGGATTAGTGGCCCATCCAGTGGAAGTCAATGAGTATGACTCTCATCTGGTTCACAATACAGAAACCAGAGATAAGCAGCGCCTCCAGTGGGCCACTTAGGCTCGTAACACGATTTTGCTTTTGCACTTGCTTTCCTCAAATTTTAGCACTTAACTGCCTTGTGAGTTTTCTTGTGACCTTCTACAGCATTCAGCTGAGTTATTACATTTATTCCTTAAAACCGCTGGCACCTGACCATTGTTACTGGGATCCACGGCTGTTTAACAACGTTAATCTACATCAGCAGATTAAATCTGACAACTCTTTGTATAGTTCACGCCAAGCGATTTGTTTTTGATCATTTTCATAGTTTGAATTTCCTGCGTGCCGCCATATTGAAAAGTTACGTATAAGGGTTGTAGTGCCAGACCCCACTTGTTAATTACTTTTGTCTTTACCAAGAATAGAGACTTAGCACTGCAACCCTTACACATGCAAACTATGGAAATAATTAAGACAGATTGCTTGGGGTGAAAGGTATACAGAGAATCATCAAATTTTAGCTGCTGATGTGGACTAAAGTTAAACAAAAGTCTTGAGATTAAAAACGACTCCTTTAAATAAATTTTAACTGTATATTATTACTTATTTATGGAACGAATATAGACTTGTTGTTGTCGTTAAACTTACCTTGAGCTGCTCTGCCAATTCCTCGCTATCGTTAAAAACCAATCCATTTTCTTTATGTTTTACCAGTTCGTCTAAACTGAGAAACATAAAACAGTTTAGACACGATAAAACTTTGGTGGAACAAATCAGGAAATATCAAGAGGAACCTTACCAATTAAAGTTTATTGCGCAAACTGGTAGTCCGCAGCCAAACATGTCCACAACCTAAAAAATATTTTCACACACTCAAACAAATTTTTTCTATAATTGTTCATTTTATTGGGTATTAATCTGGTGACGCATAAATTTTAGGTAATAAGGTAGTCTGATCATATTTCTTCTTTTTTATCAGTCCACGAAAATACCATTCCATTCTTTATATTTTAATACTATAGCCAATTTAGCCTGTTAAATCGCCTATTATATCGGTGAAACCTCCCGACATCTTTCCATGCGAGTGACGGAGCATCTCAAAACGGAAAAGGCTTCTCACATATTTAAATATCTATTAAGCTCGCCTGAATGTTGCTCTTTATGTTCTAGTGAATAATTAAAGATTATAGACCAAGCCTCAACTGACTTTCAATTAGAGATAAAAGAAGCGATTCACATCTCATGGGAAAAACCCTCTTTGAATCAACAATTTCTACATATTAATCTAAGCTTTCTGTATAATATATTTCGCACATTATTGTATAACTAATTTCGTACCTATTGCATTTTTATTTATATATATAAATCATTACTGAAGATGGCGCGGTAACTGCCGAAACATGTCTAAAACACTCAAATCAGTCGTCTTGTTTTATAAAATTATAGCCAATCTATTTTGAATTGTCTATTATCAGTTTTGATTCATTTAAAGTTGTTTTCTTCTTTATAATTTGTATATTCACCATTAATTTTTTTTAAAATTGGAAATGTAGAAAGAAAGGTTTCGATCCAATCACTGGGAAAGTGCTCGGGCAATGGATATGTTAAGTGTTTACAACTGTCTACCTGCTCTCGATAAAGAAAGTTAGGTTTTGATAATAAAACTTTAGTAAAATTATTTTATCATTAAAATTTTAGAATTTTTTCTTTTTCAAATTTATGCAACATTTTTTATTT
>JAOEJH020287006.1:0-19777 GCA_025448215.2 Palythoa grandis
AGTGCCGGGGTTTGAACCCGGGACCTTGTGGTTGGAAGGCAGAGATCTTACCACTGCGCCAACCACGCCGCCGTTGAGGGTACTATAACATAAAATGAGTTTGTATGGGACTCGTGTTGAAGTGGCTGGTCAGTAGCGACAAAAGGAGTCCACTTGATACAGTGTTAACTGGACTGCAGTCCTTCCATCAAAAAGACAAAAAGAAACATCAAGGCCATATATTATTATTAACTAGACTTGTTTTATAACTGATAATAATGTATTAACATGATGGGTTATCCTTGGTTCTCAAAAACATCTTGACTCTACTTACATACTTACAAAACTTGAACAACATACTTCATAACACAGAGTTTTAAACAATGGGGCAAAATGCTTTTTCAGTCCTAACTGAGTGTGACTGAGCGACTCACAAACTGTTTAGGTAGCCTAATATTCCCACAAACAGCAAAAAGAATTACAAAGCACTGATAAAAATTTTCAAAGGTGCAACAATTGTCATATTTTGTCATTCAAAACCATCTCTAATCGACCTGATTTAGATATGTACATGCCAGTATACTTCGGGTAGCTTCATCTTGACTGATACTTGTCTTCATATAACAATGAAGCAAGGCTCAATAAAGTCAATTTCAAAAATTTAAAAATTTTACAACTGTTAACCTAGATGTTGTTGACCAGTGATCGAACAGTCTGGCTATAGCCCGTTGTAGATGATCTGCTTGGATTGTTGTTTTAAAATCGTTGTAATGTCTGAAACAGGAGAAACAAGAAAATGTTATGCAAACTGTCTTCACAGTTTTATTCATATATCAAATTTCTTTCACTCAGCAAGAAGAAACTCAATTTGTTTTGAAGGAAAAGATTAAAATCATGTAGAGACTTTCTCGATTCTTTCTCTTGTGCCGAAAAAGAAACACCAGCTGTTTCGTCTAATAATTCTCACCAAGCAAATCAATAAATTGATGTTAAAACTTTCAAGTTGATACGTTTGACCGTCGCCAAATTCTTTTCTTTGCCAAATAAAGCTTTCCTTTGTAGGATTTTTTTTTATTAAGATGCAAAAAAGTTCAGCTCAAATATAAAGATTATATATAGTTTGTTGGTTTTCATCAGAAGGATTCTAAGTTTTTGTTCTCCGGATACGGGCGAAAGAAAAATATTCTAAGCAGGGTGCCATCGACCATAAATTGAAAGACGGGGAAAGCTCTCAAAGCGATTTCAATTGTCGGTAGTGTTTGGCTTTATTTTCCTTCATAGAAATGTCTGACAAACTGTGCACATCACTAACGTGATGCAAGCCTTTGCAAAAAATTTACTGGCCGATCGTTATTCCAAATTCACCTGCGGTATCGCTCATACTGGCCTTTGGTTGGGTGGTCTAAATATTTCGTTTGAAATAATCGCCGCTCCGTGTAAACACTCTGTAGTGATAGACTCAATAAAGGCTCTGGCTTCAGGACAAGCAAAAGCGAAGATTCCCCTTTTTGTGAACACATTTTGGACTCATCAGTGTAACCTTGATTGTCGCTCTCAACCACTAAAATTCATCTTTCAATAACACGAGTCATTCATTTATTCAAATTTACAAGTCAGCAACATTGAATTAGAACGAGTTTTAATTGAAACAGTTTTGTGTTAGTATAACAACATTCAGAATAGAAATATTTTTTTCTGTAAAATTTAGAGATGTTTCGTTTACCCACTCATCTGAATGCATGTATCAAATGTAAACTAAAGCGAAAATCAACAAAACAACCTAATCCTTTTAGACGTTTTTCCCCGCGGTTTAAAACCAATATATTAGTAATTGCAGGCCTGTGTTTAGGTGCGGCCTGTAGTACAGTGTAACTTTTACGTGTTTGAGTTTAAAGATTTTCGTTAGTCCTCGAGAAATCAAAAGGGGTCCTTTGTCATCAATTTCTTATCTGTAAATATTCTTCGTTACAAGTTATGGAGCTTTATAGAATATTATTAGAGCAAACAAAGCTTTAACACGATACAAGCAAAAGAAACAAAAACATTTATTCCCTAACAACACGTTTTTCCCCCATAGTCTTTAATATTAATTACTCTTGGCTAAGCTCATCCAATGCCGCCAGCAGAATCAGAAGATGTGTGAAATGTCAGATAATTTGCTCGCATCTCGGATTCTAATTTTGCCCTTTTCTGGCAAATTGTGCGAGTCGGAGATCAGAATTTACTGCTTTATGGAGTCTTTTAGAAATTTAACGCCTAGAACAAAAGAAAAAATTCTGTAAATCTGCTCTTAAGTATTAGCAGCTGTTTACATGGCTCGAATCGATCACTAGCAAGGTTTCGTGAATGTAACCACGGTATTCTTCTTACTCCTAATTTCTTTCAAAAAATCGGAAGATATCTTTCCGATCAAGAGCTATAAATTCTCACGCGATGCGATTACACTTCACGTTACGTGCCAAAGTAATCACTCGATGTGAATTGTATTTGGACAAGCGCTTTTTTGGTCAATTTGAATCAAAGATTTCATAAAGATCTCGGGTTTTCACGTCAAATACATATCAGCCGGGAAATACTAGTGGGAGAGCACGTGTCAGAGAAATAAATCTTTTGTACAATACAACTCTTTTCACAATAAGCCGCGGCTTTATCGAAACGAAACGCCTCGGGTTATAACATATTTTGACGAAGAGCGAGAGTAAGGTAAATTTATATTTACAAGTTTTTGTCAAATATTTTAAAATACCGATCGTCTCACAGGCACATATGCGCCAAAACCCAAGTCATGCAGTGGAATGTAAATTTTGTCCTTTACATTTCACGTGTAGGAGTGGTAATAGCTGTTTTAGTTGACCAAGATAAAGTTTTCTTTCCAAGAATACGTTCCAGATTGACTTAATGGCTTATGAATAGGGAAGGATTGCTATTGACTAAAACATAAGATGCACAACGTCTTCGAATTAATCGTCACAATTTACTTGAACACTAGTTAACGATAAACTATCGAGAAGTTTAATTTAATGTCAAAACAGCCAAACGCAACTTTAAGAATGGTTTATATATGAAAAGAAAACAAGTACTAAAATATAACAAACATGAGTCAACAGACTCATCCATTTCATAACTGTAAGTAAGTCAATTTGCTCTTTCAGGCAACTCCAATTTTCTGGGGCTCAAAAACCTACCCTAATAAAACTACTGGAGCACAATAACAAATTTTGACGGAACTGGAGAAATTAAATGCGTGGTAAATGTTCTACACGATTTATTCGACATCTGTGCGGGCAACATATACAACAAAACCAACAGGGAACACCAAAACATCACCTTTTGAAAAACCAAAATTTCAAACAATACCCTCGAGTGAACAAGCGCTAAAGATTTGTCAACTAAAATCTGAAGATTTTTCGTTCTGTATTTTTTACTCAGTTACGCTCCACAACTCACAAGTATTAGCCCCTTACATGACCCAAACATCAGTTTTTGTGTAACTCGCAATACTTCAAAAATTCGTTTAAATTCCAAATTGTGTTTGCAGAAGCCACTTTAGAGTATGAGAGAGCCACGATAGTCTGGCGAAGAATCTAATCGTTGTTTCCTTTAGCGAAATGAAGAAGACAATCTAACTATGGAGACCGCATGACTGAGTTGGTGCCAAGCGTCTTATTATAAATTGAAAACACGTCGCTTATAATTTGTATTTGTATTCTTCGTTCAGGCGTAAGTGTACAGTGATCTCAATGTGTGTTTGAAAATTGAGCGATTAATTCATACTTCTAACAGTGACAACTTTGTTGTCTACAAAACATTGACAAATGAGGCAGACTAAACAGAAATCGCAACACTCAGCAAAACTGCTACAGAACAAAGTAAAGTTGTAAAGTCTGCAGCGTTTAACGCCAGAAACAGTTTAAAATGGTTAAAAGTTGAGCTAAGCTTCTCAGTGACAACTAAAGTTCCATCACACGTTGATTAAATTTCTGATATCTATATTCTGAATTTTCTTAATTTTGACCAAAAGAAATGAAGTAAGACTGTACAATTGTGATTTACTTGATGTATGCGTTCTCCTTCTGCACTGATAAGTTTATAGTTGGGTCTTGTGTTAATGTTGAACACCCCGATATCATTGCAAACATGGATAAGAGTTATTAATTTGTAAAGTAAATAGTACTCAAATATTAAGGGTAAGTACCATTTTTACTGTCTTTCGACAGAATTTGTCTTCTGAATCGAATTGCTCCTGTGCTGGGATGTCGACAGCCGAGGTCCGAACAGATCTCGGTTGAGGTCGATAGTGAATCACTAGTAGTCTGTAGAGTTTGTATAAATAGAGCTTTGTATGATTATTATGAGCAGGACTGCAATAAACGCTGTAAAGCGATAATTTTACTTTACGTTGTGAGTCCGAGGAAAGTCCAATATCTGTATTAGGAACGAGTTTGGTCAAATGAATGTTCTGGCTTGGGAGGGCTCCAATAAGGGTAATGATGTATTTGCGAGTGTTCGGGCTGGCGTCTACATGCCACATTCGGCATTGTCATTGCTCCATATCCGCACTGATTGTTGACTGGAGTTTGTATTTGTGTGGAATACTGGGTGCCTGTGTACGAGCTAACCGGGACTCCGACTGCTGATCCCATATTGACATACGGTGATGCGTAGCTCGGCGGTACCCTAGAACCCGTCTGGGGATTACAAGGATAAGTGAGAGGTCCTCCCGGTTGAGCAGACCGCCAAACCTGAGTTGCAGTCTGCATCGTGTTGTAATTCCATTTAGGCGCGATGTAACTGCCGGGAAACCGTGGATCAGGAGCGAGCATCCCGTTTGCCATTTGAGGTAGATTTCTGTTTGGCCGCTTCATCCTTCTCCTACGCCTATAGTTTCCTTTCTCAAACATATCCTCGCAGGCTGGATCTAAGGTCCAGTAATTTCCTTTCCTCTCTCCGCCACCTTCTCTTGGAACCTTGATGAAACATTCGTTGAGTGAAAGATTGTGGCGTATGGAGTTCTGCCAACCTTTTTTATTTTTTTCGTAGAATGGAAATTTTGCTATGATGTACTGGTAAATTCCGTTCAAGGTTAACCGCTTCTCCGCAGACTCGCGTATTGCCATCGCTATCAGCGCAACATAAGAGTATGGAGGTTTCACGTTCGGATCACTAGTTTTACCTGGCTCTTTACTTTCTGGCTTCTCCAGCTCGCACTGGTTCGACATTTCTTCTTCTTTTTTCAGCTCGGGCGATCCATGATTCGGCAACTCCGTCTCGTGGTTTCCTGAAGCCATTTTGCTTGTGTGTGACAGAGTTAATTCTGAAGTGTTGGAGGCAGTTCTGCGGCAATAATATATAAATTAGAAATTCTAAAGACTGTTTGCTGTTTGTCTTGCCGACTTACGGCCTATTGGCTACTAGATTCATTATCTACCAGCGGCTATAAATATCTTGACATCACGATATCTTTTGTGCAGTCACCCAATCAAAAAGCTCTTTACATCGTGTCAATTGATTCATCTATTTGTCTGGTGGCAATGCGACCACCTACTCTGCCAGCTGTTTCTCATCCGTTTAGGCGCTTAATTGTTTCTACCTATTCACTTATATTATTTACTTCTCCGACGGAAAATTCCCTGCACCGTTTATACAACGCCAAAGATGTATGACCAACCTCATTTGAGTATACACTTCGTGTGTATTTACACGCGAGGTGTGAAAATATTTGCCCGTTATCTTAAGAGAGGAAAGAAAAGTGAGACTTCTCTCCACACCCTTTCAGTAACACCTGGTCTTGATCTATACCAATCAGAGTCAAGCAATTGCCAGATGAGGGGTATTGAAAGGCATAAAGCAATTCACATGTTGTCTGGTCGAAGTGCAGGCTATTTAGCTTTAATTATACGATGTAGATTTTATTTTTTATTATTATAAACTACCTGCTGGGCCGCTTTTTTTCCGATAATGCAACCCCATGCTGTGCTACCGCGACTAGCCTATGCCATGCAAATGCGCTTTCCTGCTTTTTTCAAAATTATTTGATAAAAGCTGTTCCAAGTAAACGTTTTTCACCTGTGCAACTGGATTAAACTATTGCCGTACAGATTTCTCAACTGAAAACGCGACTCTATCTCGGAAACAAAATAATCCCTATCCTTCATCGGACATTTTAGCTTCCCATAAAAATTTTCATATCGTATGAATCAAAATGAGACTGTGAACAACTTTTAAATCATCTTGTTTTAGACCCGTGAAAAGATCTTCAATCATGTCCCAATATGATTCGTCTTATTATGTTGATATTTTTACTGGTTTTAATTACAGTTTAGAGAAACTCCAAAACCTTGAAACCGCGAAAGTAAATATCGCCTTAAGTCTCGTTCAATTGCTTGCGGTTCTTGTTGGTGCTGTTTAGACATGAATACACAGAAATGTTTATTGGATCTGCTTGTTAAAGATTTATAATTCAATGTAAACAAACATTCACCGCATTACAGAAAACGAGCAATTTTCAAACTCCCGGCCAAAAAGAAAACTAAACGAGGTAAATACTCGATCTGCTTTCTGTTTGTTTGCAAGTTACGACTCACGGAAGCCTTGGGAATCATTTTATGTTGAAACTAAAACTCGTTCGAGGATCAGAAAGGTCAATTTTCTCCTACCGCGACTCTGTTTGTTGTGTTATCTGAAGATCGATTTGTTTGGTTCCAAAATTACTTACACAAACCTGTTTGATCCTGTCACGTCTATCGGCTGTCAGACGGTCTATGAATTCGCTTAATCCCCCCTTCTATTTGTGGAGAGCGAAATTCCCATTCTTGTACATATTCTAAGGTACTTATTATCTTATCGTCAGTTCACGCGACAGCTCAGAATCACGCAAGAATGGAATTGTACTTAAAACAAATTTTTATGACAGAAAAGTTTCGACGCAGCTTTTTTGAAATGCATGAATTGCGTCGTTTTCATTATCTCAAAGTCATTATACGAAGCGAAGTGTATTTTTAATTACGCAGCAAATAAACTCCCCTTCGTTTCATGCTCATAAAGAGATCTTCGAGATTGTGTGTGTTTGGTAAGAATTTTAATTGACGGCTTTAGTTTTATCATCAGTGAATTTACACTGCTTAACGTGGAGATATACGAACCAGTATATCTAAGCAACTCCGTTGGCGGTAGATTGCTTGACAGCAAGATAATTTTACTGTAGCCTTGGTCTCACGCCTTGCTAGACATAATTGTTTCGGTCAGCAAGGTTTCTCATTGGTTGAGCATAAATTCATTGCCTTATTATTGTCACAATATACACCGCTCGCCTGTGGGTTGATGGAGTACAATACTAGTTGGACCCTTTTAGGATTTCTAACACTCTCAAACGTAGCACACTTCAACTAATGCTTCTGATGAAAGGTCTTACAAAGATCATCAAAGCCGAAACAGATAGCTTCTCGCAAAACCTTTCGAGTGGAAGTCTTTTCAATTGGGTGATGAGAGCTCGCCGCGGGCCTCCTGATCTCCCGCCATTTCTGTTTACCAAACTAATCAAAATTTCGCTGTAGGATCGCGATTACGTATTCATATAATTTATTGCATTTCGATCTTCTTTGACCGTCACTTTTGACAGTGCCACTTGTGGTAGGGGAGACCTAATTAAGGAACTCAAAAGTATTATTTATAGCCTGCATCTTGAGTTTTCTTTCCAAGGTCAAAGTAGTAGTTTGGCGCTTTTGAAGTACACGAAACCTTTTTCACAAAAGTTTGACAGTTGCAAGAGGGACGTATTTTGCCGCGAGGGACTTGATTTCAGGAAGCTTCCGAAATGTCAATGTGCTCTTTTTGTTTAAAGTCTCCAATTAACAATGTTTTGGTTACCTGTTCTCTAATGCAAAAACAAATCATCCGCAACTTGATGAAAGTATTCATTATTTTGATATCAGCTTGTTCTCGCATATAGAAACAGGCAGCGAGAAAATCCTCTTTGCAAGACAAATTCCAAATTACTAATCGTTTCGCATAAAAGACAGCGGCTTGAAAATAATCCTGAACAGAGACTATAGTGAACAAGTTGAATACATTTTGCTTTGTCTCATGCTGTGAAAACTTCCCACCTTCAGTCAAAACTCAAAGTGCCGTTCGTTTAAATGTTTCTTGATATCATGTTTGTTTACTTAAAGAATCCCGCGATATCGTTAAGTTTTTGAACCTTTATCTTGCAGGAAACTTTTATCTTTAACGAATAGAGTTCATTTACTCAGGGTACTGCATCCATCACCCCAAGGCTACGGGTCAATTGAGAGAGCGAATATTACCTTTATTTCTCATTCCCCTGGGTTATGTTAAGCGACAGCTATCATAAATCAAAGTCTTCCTTCATTGACTTCATCTAGCTGCAAGATTTCCACACTGGGGCGTACGAGTGTTTTGTGTTATTATGACTGATATGACACACTAAGTTAATCTACTGCTTCGGTTTCATTGTACAACTGACCCTTCTGCACTGACACAAGAGCATTCTTCAGTTCTCGAAGTTTTTTGCAAATTCCTTTCAACCTTGAGTATATATTCTTGAACTCATTCTTCTATAAGACATCAGGTTTAAGATTAAAAAGTATAAAAATGCGGTTGCTGTCATATCAGACAAGTTTAGTGGCTGGATATCACTGACTTGTTCAAACTGTTTGTAGTCTCATAACATTTCGCTGTCTATACGGTTCTAAATCTATTTTACTCAAATATCTTACAATAGTAACAACGGTAGCCTACATTCAACAATTTGCCTGCTGTGTATTTATAAACAGTATTTATAAGCATTCGTCTCAAACTTTGGTTTAAAAAAATATATTGCTAATCCAAGAAATGGGTCAGCATGGTAGTTTTTTAAATATTCGGTGTTTGAAGGTCGCTTCATTTATTTTTTCAACCAAATGTCTAAACGAACTAGAGTTTTTCATCGTTTTGGAGTTTAAAATCAAACCGCACGTTTTCAATTATTGACCGACAATGCGGCACTTGTCGGTAAATAGCTGGTTTGAATATTTACGATTTATTCTCTGCGTCAAGCCACAAGCTTTTAAGGGAATACAGAGGCAACTTGAGTTTTTGTTTTGAGAAAACATGAAGTTCGCGTCAAAGAATTTGAGTAAATATAGCCAAGAATAATAGGCATGTTTACAAACATCGTTTAAGCAAACAGAGATAAAATTCTAACGAAGCAACAGGACTTATTTCTTTCGATGATTTGATACCGATCTCAATTCACTGATCACAGAGTAAGACAAGTAAACTTTAACTTGGGCTTTTCAGTTTCGCAGAACATTTACGTATCATCTCTTTGAATTATGTATTCTAAAAACAGAAGATCATAGTCAATTTCTGTTCGCCTTTTGTTTGTTGTTCTATCCGTTGATTCAGGCAAGTGCGAATATTAGTGTGCATACAATCACTTAAGTTTCTCATAAAACAATTGCTGTCTTCATGAGCATATCTAGCATTGTGTGAGAGCCATTAATTGTGAGTGACTACATTAGTTGAACAACCTCAAGGTACACTTTCAAACTAATTCAATAGAAATTTTAAAAAAGTACAGTATATTCAATGCAAAGGCGAAAAAGTACATTCAACCGGCGGAAATTAGTTGAGCCCTAAAAGGAAGCATTATCCTCGGCTGTGTGTGAAGTGTACGCGATGTATTTCTGTCTTGATGCCAATTAAAAATCGTTAAATTAGAGGCCCGGAACGAAAAGCAGCTTAGTTCTAAGATATACTAAACATTCTAATTGGTTGGGTTGGATCTCTCTTTGCGTTATTCACCTTTTGTTTTTGTTATTTTAACTGTACACATAGCAATAATGAGTAATTCAACTGTTTTTGTACTATTATATTTTGGATTTGTGTCAGTGTTCAGAGATACATGTTGCACATAAGAATGCGTTAGTTCTTTGGCACCTCAAAATGAATCAACATTTGGTACAAAAGGTTATTCTTTCTCAACATTGACAAAACCGAAAGTTAAAAAGTTTGAAAATGGTAAAATGCGCTTCGGCAATCTAATCTGAGCAGACAACGTTTGTTATGTGTTGTAGTTTTTTCATTTTCCTACTGTTCATTTTATGCTTTTCAATTAAGTTATAAAAAAGTTAAAGAAATAATTTTTTCTTACTATTTTCTTCATTACACTTAAATTTTTTTTCATATAATGATAAAAGCATTGTTTGTATTATGAAATACAGTGAATATAGTGAATACAGTGAATACAAACGGAACGGGCCAGTGTTGTGTTTCTGAGTTGACTTGTTAGTGCTATAAATATTATAAGCGGGCACAAACCATACAGACGATGATTTGAAAAACAATTCTACAATTCTCAGTTTGTTTTTGTTCGTTCCAAACCTGGGAATCAAGGACCGACTCCCTGCTCACTAGTGGAAAAATATATTTGTGTTCATCTAAGTGGGTAATGTCTTACCTAACCGAGAAAATCGATGGTTTGCTTCATAAACGGCAACAGGATGAATTTCAGTTTGTAGAAACTTTATCCCAAAATCTTTCAACGCTTTATTATATAGTTTCGTCGCCGGAGTATGATATGGCAAGTTTGTATTAAAGCGGTTTCCATTTCAGCTTTAACCTAAACATTGATAACAGACCTGTCTGCACCTAAATATTGTTTGTGTTTCTTCCATCTGTGCAAACAGCCTTATCGTTTAACCTTTTAACATCGTTGCAACGCCTTTCGTTTCTTTAAACAGATTTTTAAATTGGCACATGCTTGAATACACCACAGTTTATGAAAACTCAATAGCAGTTGGTGTTTATTTTCCAGGTTTTATTTGTTTGAAAAATTTAATTGGTCTTGGTTTTAGGAAGATTTCTTAAGATGGTGGCGGTTTGTTTTACTTTTTTTTCAAAGACAATTCAACTGTTTGGATCCATCATTCATTTTAGGAAAATATATGAAGAGAATGTCTGTTTTATCACTTTATAAATAACACCTATGTCGACTAGAAAGGAAATTTATGACTTTCATCTCTTGATAGTATAAAAAAAGAATACATTTTGACATCATGTGGCTTCACTTCTTTTATTTCTCGTCGCGACGAGATAAGATTTATCACGGACCACCACAGCTTTACCTTGATAAAATAGCTTTCACTACTATCATGAAAAAAATAAGAATACCTTATCACACCAAAAAAACTTATTTTCAGAGTATTTACACGAATACGAATGGTCGTCCAGTCACAGTGCTCTCTGCTTTCTTGGTGAAAGCAATCTTTCTTCTTTCTTTGTAAGCAAACCTTGTTTTAATTCAAGTGTTCATGGTCAGCCCACCGCGAGGTAGTGTCCAGCGTTTACTTTAATTACGATAAGAGTGTTTCAGTCTATTTTAGTGTAATGCTGAAAAACGTCGAGGAGGTAAAACGTCTAAGCATTCTGAATTTTGCAAGACGATTACTCGACGGGGTGTTTGGGCTCTTGAACGAGTACTCAGTTCCGGTAGAAGGAAATAAAAGAATTTGTGCAAAAATCTGCTGTAATTTAAAGGTACATCACATTACGAAGAACTTGGAACATAACGCTCTGAAATTTCTCTTTACCAGTTTTCCGCCAGTCTTCCTTATTAGCTATAATAATCTCTGTTCAGTTTACATGCAGTTAATGAGGATATTGGCACAAACTTATCAGTGAGCCGGACACAACAGGATTATGTGTCCAGACAGTTTTCCAGTTTATATTTATGAGATACTGCTCCGGCAATCTCTTTTAAACTAAGTTCAAATAGTCTCTATCAGTTGTTCTAATAAGTGCGAGACGTGGCAATGAATATATTACAAATTTATGGCAATGGCTATTAACTAAATCTCTCATTGGACAAAATTCTGAAAGTTAATATGGCAACAAAATTTATGGAAATATGTTGTATAAACATTGTTTCCTTGGGAAAACAGTGGATAAATATTTGAGTTTTAAAACTAGCTGTGTTGAAATCACTGCTTGTTCTTACGTCGTCCAGTGAATCTAGCTGTGTAAGATTTTAGGTGTCGTAAAATTCAATATAGTTGGAAAACAAGATTTATCATTTGAAGGGGCCTTAACAGATTATAACATATCATGTGTTAATTATGTTATAAATTTTATCATATAATATTTCTTAGGGGGAATTTCTTGGCCGCAGATCTCCCATAAATTGCAAACTGAACTAGAGCAAAAATATCTACAACTTTTACTGGCGTAAAGTTTTTGATTGAACATAGTTTTTAACCATAAACGATCAATTGATTTAAGAATTCTGAAAAGAAACGGCAAAGAATCTCGGCCTGAAAGAAAATGGTCTCGAAGTTAATTCTTATGCGTTTTTTTTAGTTTTCACACGTAAGTCTAAGAGTCCGGTCAGTTTCAGTGTCAATGAGATAACAGTCGAAGATCTCTGTGCTGTTTGTTTTCAGTTACATTATAACGCTCTAATTCTTATCACAAGTTCATTTTCTTGAAAAGAACGCTAACGTATGTTGAATTTGTATTGTTTTCAATATTTGTCAGAAAAAATTGGTATATGCCCCGAGCGGGAATCGAACCCACGTCTCCCTGTATTCTAGTCAGGAGTGCTAACCACTACACCGTCAGGGACCACCACGCTGGCAACGTGGCAGTTTCACGATTAGTTGAGTTAACGCGTGAGGAATCCTGTCTGGGCGCAATTTTTCTGAAATGCAAGTGCGGCCTATTAATACTACTGGAGTGTGTTTCCCACTTGCATTTCAGAAGAATTGGGCCCAGACCGGAATCCTCACGCGTTAACTCAACTAATCGTGAAACTGCCAGCGTGGTGGTCCCTGATGGTGGTTAGCACTCCTGACTGATTCCTCCTGACTCATTCTTCTTTTCATACTACTGAACAACATGCATTGATATATGTATTGTTTTCTTTCAAATATTAGTTTGGCCGTTTATAAAAAATACTTTTGTGCTAATTTTTGGAGGTTTGCGCTAACAAACCAACCACGTGTTCACCGGAGCAGTTAATACAAGACAGTAGCTCCTTTAACAGCTGTGCCGAGCCCGAGTATACTTCATTACTTGTGTAAATCTACTGCTACGACAATAACTGCTTAATAGTAATTGTGCTGGTGTAGCGAGATAACTTTAGATTGTTCTAAATTAAGTACTCATTGTTTTCAATTCGTTGTATAATTGTGTTCAGTAGCCATGCGGGAAAACGGCGACCCAGAAGTTACCAAAAGGCAAATTATCAACAGCACACTTGGATCTTATTTATCTTGACTAGCTTAACTAAGTTTTTTTAGCTTCGGTCAGTTTACAAGCTTCTTGTAACAGCAGCTGTAGTTAGACTTATCAATATGTTGTCGCTATTTTTATAAACTGTTACTTTAACGAAACTAATTTGATTTTCAGTTATGGGCGCGCAACATTTAGTTACTCATAAACTGCTCTTTTTGGTTTGAGAAAATTGAATTTTGTGCTCGCTTCCTAGTTGGTCTGATTTTACAGCTAGTGCTTTTAAAAGTTCACACGAACAAAGCACAGAATCCAAACGTGATGCAAAATTAATAGATTTATTAAATCTGAATTCATGCACGACGGAACATCTATACCTGGTGCATACATCGGGCAGAGCCAATAAATGTACAAAGAAGTAAAAATATTTTTTTTAGTGGTTTAATGAAATATAAACATCAAATTTCACCACATTGTGTAGAACAATAAAGCATCTTGACTCGAAAATTCTAAATCCCCAAAGGCTGGTTTAATTTTAGGGAACGATTTGTTTAACACGACTCGCTGTAGTAACTTACTAACTGCCTTTCTCTCTTTGATTTAAACTGCATTATCACTAATCTTTTCTACCTCTCACTGAAAAATTGTTGAGAAGGGTTCATCGGTGACACGATGGAAAAAGGCTAGATTCTTTTAAAAAGCTTTTTTTTTACAAAGAATGAAAAGTTCTCTCAGCAAATGTCCCGCGCGTGCTGACCTAAGGTAAAAAGATTAACTTGTTTATTTGGTGAGCTCCAAAAAACTAAAATATTTCTTTTTAAATGGCGTAGGAAATCCTAAACAGACTCTACTTGTGAGAAAAATATAATCCTCAACAAAAATATCTTCAAACTATTTTGGTTTGTAAGATAAACAAGCTTAGAATTGTTTTTACTTCAAAACGTCAAGGTTTTGAAGAGGACATAGTTTATGAAACAAAAGCTGCAACAAAGTTCAACCTACCTTCACAGTTCTCTCGATGCAAGCTCTGGAAATAATTCAGCCGATGTCGCGCTTGAAATGCTACGAGAATTGCGAAGCCCTCCCTTAAATCAGGACACATTAATTATTCATCGGCGCAGCTTATTTGATATCGTTTGAAAGATATTTTATTTGGTGCAAACATACATTAATTATTGACATGTTTGCAGCCACTTTTCAACCTGTATCGTAAACATCCATATAAATTAGCTTTATTCGCAGGGATCACATTCTTTGCTGCGATACAAAAGAACTGAAAAGGTTAGTTAGTTTCCGCGAACGTGTTGCCACTTCCATTATTTACTGGTTCCGTTTGTAGCAATTTCAAATAATAAAACAGGTTATTTGGAATTAAAACTGTAAATTAATAATCGCTTTTCGAGTAAATTTAAGAACAATTATGAACAAGATTTTGTTCAAATGTACACTAAATCAACATTTCCGATCTGAGGAATCAGATAATTACAATGTCAAAGCAATGTGTAATATCTGTCACGGCTCTTGGCTAACTTTACTTTTAAGCAAAGAAACATAGTAGTGGTATTAATAGAGATCCAAACTTTTTCCTCTTCTTATTTTATATTATCTGGAAAACGACTTTCCGTTAGTCCTCAATCTCCGTTCTGCACAATGTTTTCGTCATGAACGACGCTATTCATTTGTAGTGGTTTTCCACTGTAGACAAATCACAAGACCAAACATGGCCTAATCAAGAGTTTAGGGTTCTCTACTTGCGCTTTCCATTCAGTGTGACTTGCATGTGGTTTAATACGGTACACGAACATCCCATGGGTGTTTGCCAGCAGCTCAGTTGCAAATAGAATTTTAAAAAGTTTTTTTTTGAAAACTTAGCAAGGTAATTTTGTGCAAGTTAAATGCCAAAGAGATACGAAGATATTTTGCAGTTTTGTGTAATAAACAAAAATGTTTATTTTAAAACTAGTTTAGATTAATGGTCTTCAGAAATGGGCAAGGGATTTATGGAAGTCCACTCACGCTGTGGTGGCGGGAAATTGACTTACTGGCGAGCCGTCCGTCCCGACGGAGAGAATCCACATGAAAGGTTATAGACCTGTTAATTAACTGATCGTTGTTTTAAAACTAATCGGCTACCCGCCAACTCGGCAGTTATTGAAAAGCAGCATCAGAGCTAATAATGTTTAATTGAACTTTAAAAGACTTACAATTGATGTTAAATTACAACATTTGCGGTTCCGGGACTTATTTGCCAAGTAAGAAAGTATCGGAGATACGGTGCATTTAGACTAAATCTTATTTTGTTTTGGTGCACGAGTGGCTTTGTTTTTGAAACGTTTCGTGCGACCTGCTGATTGTGTGTAAAAATTGTTCAAAATGTTTTTATTTATCCTTTAGATTTTAAAGAAACAACTCCATACAAATTTTATAGCGAAATCTTGTTACCAAAATCGGACGTCGAGAAACAGTTTTAAAATTTTGTATCTAAGTTTTTTCTCCAGTGCTTTTTAAAAGAACTGCATTTACAAAACTTTTGTTCACGCCCAAAATGTTTCAGTCGCGTAATTTAGCATCATAATTGATTTTAAGGAGATTTCTATTGTAAGAAAGCCACGTTAGTTTAGATATTTGAACCTGTGCAGTTAACTGGTTATACGGGCATATGGAATTTTTTATATTTTACAAAAGTTGAGATATAATCCCACAGTTTTTTTTATCTCAAGCGGAACCAGCGTACACGTGTTGGATAACGATTTTTAGAAAGCAACTCCAATAGTTTAAAAGAAACGACCTGGCCTATCCAAATCGTGTGTTTGCTTTTTCGTACGTGTATTAAATCCCATGAAAACATTTTTCATGTCATCCCCTGAAGAGATTAGAAGTTTGCAAGGATTCGCGTGTCCATTTGAAAACATCTGTTTTCATGCAGTGGTGTTTATTTAATGTTGTTTTTGTAAATAAACGAGGGGAACTGCAGATCCGAGTATCTTTTAATTACGATTTCTTTCTACGATATCGAACAAGATTTAATCATGCAATCTTTCTTTAACTTTAAAAGTCTCCATAATTTAAACTCTTGTTCTATTCTACGGGACATGTTCAAACTGCAATTTCTAACATTTTTACACGAAAACTGCTTTCGACCGTAAAGCAAATACACAATCAAGAGTAGAAGAGAAAATGTTTTGAAACGAAACACGAGATAAACATGAAACAGAAGTTATGAAAACGCAGTTTCAAAAGTAGAAGAAACTATATCAAATTTATTTTTAATATATCTGACAACCAACTGAAATTTTTATCTAGTAAGGAATGTTCTCGAGTCACTATAGCCGGCTTCAACTGATCAATCTGTTTCTGCCAATCGGAGCTCCCACCAATAAAAAAAAATCCCAAGATAGATTTTAATTTTTTCAAAAGTTAATGTTTTTGAGGAAAAAGGTCGGCGATATTCTTTTGAATTAAGTCAAAATCAAATTACTAGGAAAACAAGCGATTAAGAACTTTGTGAACGATAGCTGGCTGGAGCAAACGCTAGGTCCCAATACTCGGCGCGGCCACATCATCACATGTGCGTAGTTTTAAATAACTTCCCTATGAGAGTTCTGAACACAAGACAAATAAAATAAGTATCAATTAAAAACTTGTAATATATAATTCTAAAATTCAACACACTGACATGTCCCATTCATTATAATTTTAAAATAATTATATCCCTTCCTTAAGTAGTTTTGTGTGAATTTTCAGTTCTTCTTTCAAAATATGCATCGAAAGCACTTTTTATAAGGGAAACAATAATGTAAAATTATACTGACAGCATTTTTCTTTCCTACTGAAAATTTTAAATGCAGAAAAACTGGTAATCAAAGCTTTTAAAGAATTAGTTGACTTGTCGTCCTTAATTAAGAGTTTGAAGATTATAACCGAGAACCCGCTGTACATGCAGATAAGTCGGTAGCCAGGAATTTTTCAGAGGTGCGCTCAAAAACACGCAGAAACTTGTTAGGTGGTTTTTGTGGTGGTGAAGGCTTGAAAATTTGTTTATGTTTTCTCTCTTTTTCCTTGGATATTTGTCATCTACTTATGGTAACAATGAAACAACTCAACACCCGCGATTATATATTAGCAATTGGCGCCAAACGTCTTAGCATTTTATACATGGGTGAAGCTCCTGAATGGAAGCAAAACTAGGAAGATGGCTGTTTTAGTCAAAACACCGCGAATCAATTGCTTTAAGGTTTCCCATTTTCTTTGTTTTTCCCTTTTTCTTCGTTTTATTTATTTTCTAGTAAAACTTTTTTTTCTGCTGGATTTTTCAGGTACGCACGTGCGAATTTGCGTACAGGTAGCGACGTGCTTGACATATTTATAAATAATGTCTTGGCTTAACTTAACCCAGCTTTTATTCATGATATCACTGATTAGCTTAGCATAGCTTATTTTATTTTGTGTTCTGTTGCACTATTCTATATGATGTTATGCTGTACTTTGTTGTGTAACGTCATGTGGTGATCAACTTAAATCTAGATTAATTAAAAACATCTAGAACTAACGTAATACACAGTGATGTACAGTAACATAGACTGAAAATTAGAAACTGCATCATCTGTTTTAGGGATATCGAAGTCAGGGTTGTATCGCAATATTTAGGTTGATTATAGGTTACGAGGTGACCCTCGTGCTAATGTAAACAATTTAGGCAATCTTGGAAGAGAAACCTGGAAACTGAACCGGTGACCTTTGAAATACTGGTGCAGTTCTCTACCAACTGGGTTATGAAACCAGCCATGTCGTCTGTGTCAGTGAGAGTAGCAACAATTGATCTAAATTAAGTTTAGGTTTAAGGTTTAATTGTGATAATTGCTTAATAGTACATTGTACTAATCATGCAATGGGGGGCTGGTGCTTCGATCTTATTTACATGCGCTTATTTCATTTTTGAAGGCCGCTAATGAGATAGCTTCGACGGCAACTGCCGGAAGGGCGTTCCATTTTGGGGCAGTTCTTACAAAAAACGAGTGTTGATATGCGTTTATTGAACACCCAATCTGAATATATCTCTGTCTATGGCCCCGCGTGATTGTGTGTCTCTTAATTAGCTCATCAGGGAAGGGTATATTGACCATACCCTTCTCGATCTTATAAAACATTTCCAGATCCTTATCCTCTCGGCGATCTTGAAGCAGGGGCCAATGAAGAGACTCGAGCATTTCGGTTACACTGCTCGTACGGCGATAGTCACCACACACAAAGCGGTTTGTACCGCGATAAAGCAACTAATGATCAAATCAAACTACAGTGGGTTAGGTTGTTTCTGGAAGTATATAAGTAGCAGCTTTAATGCGATATATAACTATTTTCTGTGTAAAATTATCTCTTGTACTAACGTTCAAATATGTACTTGTGGTTTCTAAACAATCAAGACAATAACAAAGTTTAATTGTTGGTAAACTTTCTTTGTTGGGAATTTCCTGGTCCATGATTTTTTAAAATTTTTATTTGAACTGTTAAAGAAGATATTGGTTATTTAGCATTTTAAAATTCCAATTTAACCCATATGAGATAAAACTATTATACTTATAGTAAGAGTCAACGAAAACTAGTGTCTGTAAAAGCTAAAAAGTCCTTGTTTTACTTTAGCATAGCACCTCGTACAGGTTTAAAACAGATCTAAAGTGTTATTTGATAGGCTCGTAGCCAGGGGGGGAGGTGCAAGTCGTGCATAGGCACCTTACCACTGTTAATTTGCCCGGAGAAAACTAATACAGTTAACAAAGATTTGAACAAAGCGTAACGAGAAGAAAAACAAACTGTTTCTATGCAAATTGTGAATAGTTTTCCGAGCTGCATACAATACAAATTACATTGAGCTCTTTTACTTAACCACATTGTCTGTTTTCACTGGTTTCTACCATGAACATCCGCGCCGCGAGATACAGTTTAACAAAGATCAACAATTTTTCCTGGGACAGCACAACCCCGTTCCGCAGTAGCAATTTGGCTACGCTCTGTTTAAAGAGGACACCTTAGCTGTCAGTTTATGTGAAGCAAAGTGATTCTAATTAGTAGAATGTGTAGATACCAAGTCAGTTGGGAATGTCTGCCTTGCCATACAGAGAAAAAAATTATCCATATATTTTCTGGCTTGCCATTTTTGACATACCTTGTTTGTATATATTTTTCCGCCAAAGTTGACTTATCTTTTCATCCTCGCGAGATCTGTAAAATGAGTACCAGCTTCTGCTGGGGGCGAACTTGTAACGGATTAGTGTCCAGGGGGAGTCAATGACTCTCATCCACTTAACACTACAGAAACCGGAGATAAGCGCCGGCTTTAATGCGCCACTTAGGCTCCTAAAAGGATCTAACTTTTATTTTAGTTTTACAAAAAAACTCAAATTGCATTCGCCCTACAAGCTCATGCAATTTTGATACTTTTTGAAAAACCCACTCGTGCAACTTAATTTCAAAGTCTTGTGATTAGCTATACAAAGTGATCATCTGAAGCTGCTCATGTGACTAGTTGACAGCTAGCTGATATTACTTTAATGGTGATAAAGCACATCATTGC
>JAOEJH020287007.1:0-13097 GCA_025448215.2 Palythoa grandis
TTTTACTATTATTGCTATTATTGCTATTATTGCTATTATTGCTATTATTACTATTACTATTACTATTATTATGACTGACCGAAGGCCATCAAGATTATGAAAGAGATCTGGGAAGCGAAAGGATATGAAGGGCTTGGACTGTCAAGCCAAAATCTAAGAGATCAAGCAGTAAGAATTGAAAAATCGCTGGAGCTGAATGAATCAGATTTAGTGAAGTCGAATATTTCCAGGAAAGAAACTATATCAACGGAAGCACAAGCGCCGATAAATTTCGAAGAATCCCACGACTCTGAATACAAACATTGATTTATTTCATCTTGAAGAAACAGTTAATGATTTTTCACAATATGCTAATCCGCCACCACCAACGACAACAAACCTGGACGTCAGTGTTATTGAAGGTCAAACCTAGCCCGAGCTGTTTTAGTAGGTGCTAGATTTCATCCACAGAACGGCTAGAGATATTTTCATTCAAGATCCCGCCGTGTTCCGCTTATGAACTTTTCGCATCCCAATCAGCGTGAACTTGATTCACCTCTTAGCCTTCTTCCCTCCGCACCCACCCCCTCTCCCCTTCCTCTCCCCCTACCCCGGTCCCCCCCTTCACACACACACATCAGATGTTCACTCATATTACAAACTTTAATAAAAATTACTTGTCAGATTTGAGGCTATTTGAGTTAACTTTTGTCCAACATTTAAACTATAATAAAAAATATCACAATGTTACTAACTCTGGGTATATCAATTTTCAGATGTCTTCTTACCAGACCGGTCAGGTAAGGGTCGGAGTAAAATGCGAATCAATATTAATTGGTTTCTGGGCAACTACGTACCTACCCCTCCCTAGGGTTAAGGGTAGAGTCAACGTCGGAGTAAGCTTTAGCTTAAGGTTAAGGTTAAAGGGAGGGGAAGGTGAGTAGTTACCAAGAAATCAGGATTGATCCTGTAATACTTATAACTTTACTTGAAGCACGTAACATTAAGCTTGTTTTAAGCTCAGTCTAGAATTTAACCAAGCCAAGTACGCAATTAAGGACTGACTTGAAATGAAAAAAGAGTTGAGCTGTCTCACAACTTTCCTTTGTCGTCACGCAACATTGCCTTACATGAAATGCAACCAAAATTACCTCGAGTAACATGCTTTTGTATAACTTATCCTCATTGAAAAAATATCCTCATCCCGAGACTCCATTCGTAAAGCAAGGGAAGCAACACTCATTATCCAAGCTAAAACACTTGAACCAAATGGCTCAAACGCTAGAGACGAAAGATACTAACTAGATATTTCCTGTCCTGTCAGTCTCCTTATATGAAAACTACTTTATATATTACATGGATATGGAACGATTTTCCATTGTACTTGAAGAAAGCTGGTAATAGCCAGCCGAAATATCGTACTTAAAAAAATTTAAGTTTACATACGTTGTATTGACTTTGCTTTTTAATTTTGTATAAGCCATTTCAAGGGACTAAACTTAAAGATTTGAAGTTAAAACCTAGATAACCACAAAATGAAAACAATGTTTTAACTCTGCAAAACTGTTGGAAAAAAAAACGTAATTGGCATTTTGAAACGAAACTACATTTTCAAAGACATCAGCACTGGTGGAGTCTTGACCGATCATCTCAACCCTAATGACCCTATATCACATATTTTCGCAAACGATCGCATTTGTTCGCGCGCGCACCGTCGAGTACGATTATTTGTGAATTGCTCTGCAATCGTGTGCGATCATGCCTTTCATGGGCAATGGTGATTGCAGAAATAGAACCATGGTCTTTTCCTGCGATTGTGTGCGATCGCCTGCGGTCGGACGCTACTATATGTGAACAGAATATTTACACAGAAACAAAGCTCTTCATCGATCGCGTCCATGTTGGATAACTACATGCAGTGCTACATTTGATTACCGCTGAAATAAGAGTCGCTGACTCATTTTTAACTGATAGCTTACCTGACCCACCAAATCCTACCAAGCCCAAGGCACTTGAAGGGACAGACTTAGAACAAGCTTAGGCTAAAGTTAACGATTTCAAAATTTTTATGAATTTAAAAAAGTCCAGAGACATGGGTTTGTTATGATATATACTATATAGTACCACAGGGTTGTAAAGTTTACCTCGCAATCATAACAGTGACAAACAGTTTTAACGTCAAAACATGCATGTATGTAAAGAATAAAGTGCCATACTGGGAACTGAAAAATGTCATCATAAAAATTTTTGATTACTTGGGTTCGTAAAGTTTAAAATTTGAATATTTACAAACATTCCTAAATGTGCTCACATGACATTTATGAAAGTTTTTGTTTTTTTTAGGAAGGAGAATTTGGTGTTTGCCCTCAACCATTTTCCTCGGTTTCAAATCTTCTTCATTTCCAAATCCACTATATTCACTAAAATCTCAAACTGATTGTCCCATTACTTGTTTTGTCATCTAGCGAAAAAAGCGTCACCTCCTTATCTTGAAATAATTTATTCTACGATAACTCTTCTTCTAACCACAGACAGAAACTGAGAGTGGATGTCCGTTTGACTA
Source organism: Palythoa grandis (assembly GCA_025448215.2). Lineage (NCBI taxonomy): Eukaryota > Metazoa > Cnidaria > Anthozoa > Zoantharia > Sphenopidae > Palythoa > Palythoa grandis. Next base: position 2,543 of record JAOEJH020287007.1, read on the forward strand.
TGTGGAGATACGAGATGGGGCAACGAGTGACTCGCCTTTATTGAGAGGGAAGTTATGTGGAGCTCAACTACCAAAACCTAACGACTTTTATTCCACCGGCACCAGTTTGTACGTCCGTATGCACTCTGATTCAAGCACAAATAACAATCGAGGATTTTCCGCGGCTTTCGATGGTAATGCAAGGTTTATTTATACCAAACTATAAAGCGTCTCGTATAAGAACAATTTTCCGTTCCATTCTTATTTGTTCCCTTCCAAAATGGGACCACAACAGGATTATGCGGTCCTTTTGCACATATCAGATAAAAATCGGTTTTAACTGCTTTTTCGCTTTTTTTTCCCTCCGCTGAAACTCCTGAAGCTTGTTTGGGCACCGAACTGAATTCCTTAATACCTCTTATTCCAGTTTCGCAAGTTATTATTACGATACAGCGGTTTCTGCATGGAAATACGCGGAAACGAGGCTATAGGGCCAAAAGAGACATTCCATGTATTTTCATGCAGAAAACCGCTGTACAATAATAACGACTTACGGAACTGGAATAACAGTTATTGAGCAGTTTGTTTAAACACATACTCTTAATTTAGCTTTTTCATTTGTGACCTGTTCGAGTTAGGGTGTACGTGCTAGCTAGCTTTAAAGTTAACTCCGGCCTTTATAAACGAGCTCGCACGAGTGCTTAGAAGTTGTAAATAAAATAATCCAATCAGAATTCGTTATTTTAAATTATGCTAACGTGAGCCCATACGCAGCTTAAATCTTTAAGCAAGTGGGTTTCTCTCAGATCGAAAGGGGATTTTCGACCAACACTATATTGAAGAAAGTTTTTAGCCGTTTAGATCTGATGAAGCTGTTCTATTAATTTACATTGTGCAGACCGCTGACAGTCATACATGCCGTACATAACGTCGGATTTTATAGTGAGGGATGCTCTTCCCACAGGAGGCCTCGCCTAAATATAGATTACGTCTGTCTACTGTATAAGGCGGGACAGGTTAAAAGAAATGTTAAAAAACTGCCTTCCTTTGATTACGTAAAAGAAACAATACATGTCCATCTGTTAACATCATTTCGGGCTCGAACAGTTTTGGACCATCACAGAGAAGCACGTAAACTAACCCGTAACCGTTCCAGATAGTGTTGATGATGAGACCAATTTTTATCCGATCCGTTACTACAGTTTTGTCGTGTAAATAATGAATTAAAAATAAATACCTTACCTCAAAAAAATTTTAGATGAATGAGTGCTAACAATAGTCAATAATAACATCCAGGAGGTGACAGGAGGCGGCGTGGCTCAGTGGTCAGGGCGTCGGATTTGAATGCGGTTAACCCGGGTTCAAATCCCGCTCTGACCACTGTTTGGATTTGTCTTCAGGTCATCCCAAAGTCAAATCCACCACTCTTGTAAATAGCCAACTGGTCTGTCTCCTGCCAGTTGGGATTCTTAACTGTGTCGTGTGTGTGTTATGCTCGAAGACATTAGCTTTATTAGCTACTCTGTATTGTTATGTTATGTTTATCCACTCAGAGTTAGCGTACGTGAGTTAGCGCAGAAAAAAATCAAGTTTAAAGTTTTTATTCAATGGTCGTGAAAAAGGTTGTTTGAATCTGGTTTTCTTTTAGATTTTGGAAAAATGGATTTTTCTTGGAGTGATTTTTAAGCTGTTTAGAAGACGTAACGAACCTGATACAAACCGTTTACAGTAAAAAGCCTCAACGTCACTTTCGATCGGTGCACGACCCTCTGAGAAGATTACGTCTGTCGATAATTAAGGCAAGATATTAACTTTAACTTAACTGTCGTGAATTTTCAAGCAAAGTGGCTTTTCCTCAAATCGAAAGGTAATTTCCCGACCAAATTTGTCATTTTTATGGTGTAAGTGTGAGTCGTTTAGTGTAAAGTCCCGTCTTATAGACAGACCTAATCTATATTTAAAATATTAAACGAGCCTTACCTGTAAAGTGAAGTTTGATTGTGATTCCACCAAATCCAAGGTGACGCACTGAGGATTAACATAAGATGCACACGAGCCGCCGTAGACAATCAGACTTTAAATTACTGTGGACACGATTATAGAAATATCGTCCTAAAGAGGGAAAAAGCGAAAAAAAAATGGGGAGGGAAGAATAACTCTAAGGGAGGGCGTGTTAACCTTCAGTGAGTCACCTTGGATTTGGTACAATCACAATCAAATTGCACCTTACAGGTAAGGGTCGTTTAATTTTTTAATTCTACCAAATCATGATGACGTCACTTCCGCTTAATATGAGACTTTACAGCAGTAATCGTGGACACAACGATCTCACACAGCAACTGAAAACTTTTTGTTGTAACATAACATTTTACTTTAGTACAGCTCGTACAAAATCATTTAACACAGGTTTATTATAGAAAGTCTGGAAAGTTAAAACTCGTGACCAGCCTATGTGCTTCAATATTTCATCAGTAGGAATCATTTGGCTTGCTTTTGATGTAGCAGCTGATCTAGTACTGTGAGCCTTGAACTTTGTTGTATCCACACCACTCGCTTGCAAGACAGCTTTAATCCATCGCACAATAGTACTTGTATCAACAGGTTGATGAGGCTTGATGTAAGAAATCAGAAGTTTTGAATTTTCTTGAGTATGAAGATTCATTGTTCTTTCGAGATAGTGCTTAAGAGTAGTGTAAACACAGAGTTGTTGTTTGGTGCACTTTATTACAAAGAATGATGAAAGAAGTTTGCTGGTCTGTTTTGTTTTACATGATCTTGTATGTAGAATAGGTAAAAATCTGCATCCTCTTTCATAGCATTAATGTTCAGAAACGATAATATCTGACATCTTTGTCCTGATGTTAGAGCTAATAAGATAACTAATTTAAATGCTACTTCTTTCAATGATAGTTTGTTAAATAGAAATAGTAGTTCTATATATATATGCTAAAACTGGGTTGACATCCCAAGTCTCTTGATATCTAGGATTAGGCTTGGAGCAACTAAACACATCTTTGAGCCAACTTATAATGAGGGGATGATTAGAAACCATGTAGTAAGAATCAGGAAATTCAAAACCCATCAAATAGTTGGATAACGCTGAGCGTGCTGTATTAATTGTGGAATAGCACAATTTTCTGCTGTGTAAGCTGTGAAGAAACTCTAACACAACATTGATATTTGGGTGCAGTGGATCAGTTTTGCCATGTAAACAAAATGGAACCCATCTGTTGATGTGAACATCACACTGCTTCTGTGTACCTGGTCACTACGAGGACATGAGGACGTTGGTAATGTTCTCAGGAATGCTGCGTTCAATAAACCGTTGCCTGATACCTAAATGCCATGAGCCGTAGTTTCGGACTCAGAGGGTGTACATCTGTACGAACTGGATGGCGAAGCACTTTCTTTGTCCCTCGGAATACTGTGGGTTAGTCGATCAGTAGACTGAGAAGTCTTGTAAACCAGGTCTGTGTGGTCCACAGAGGCACTATGATGGTTACTGTTGCTCGTTCCTAGAGTACTTTTTGGAGACACATCTGAGTTCTGGAATTTAGTGATGTGACTCTCTGTTGCTTTGAGGAGGGGTCGCCTGTGTTAGTGCTCCTGCCTTCTTGCGGTAGGAGCTTCTTTCCCATAAAAAGGATTTGGAGGGACAGGATTTCCCATTTTTGAGTGCTGTAGGGATGGACAGCTTTACGGCCACTCTTCTTAGATAAGATCTTGTTTGATAGCTTGTTTGCTTTTTTGACTTCGTCAATTTCTTTATCAATGTCGTCCCTGAACAATTTATCAGTAATGGGCGTGGTAGAACTTGCACAGGGATGCAAGTTGAGAATTCAGTTCAGGTCTTAAGGATTCTCGCCGGCGATGGTTCAGCTCTCTGTTACTCGCCAGGGCCAGCACTAATGAATGTGCTAGAATGGCCTTCATCTCTCCTGTTGCCTTTTCGCAGGCCAATATCGTGGCCTACATGGCAGTAATAAAGTATTGTTGTGACTTTTAGAAAGTCCCATCCCTGCTTTTGATATTCAGGTTTAATTGGCCCCACCCTGCGCTGTTGACTTTAGGTTAGACCAATAACTTGCAATTTTCTGGTCTTGGGTATTTTAGACATCAACTCCTGGAGCTTTGCTTTAGGTAGTTTTCCCTTTACGAGTTCTTCGACCGTGGTAGCAAGCTTTGGGTCAATTGCTCGCCCCAGTTTTATCTGCAGTAGAGAACTCTTCGACGAGGGTCTCAAAACTAGATGTAGAGGCATTCCCTACATAATTATCAATGGTCTTGTCCACTCCTGATGTACTCTCTGTACTTTCATCAGAGGACCGGCTATGATCATGACCCGGGTCATCACCAGGCGCAAGTTGCTCATAAATCTGATCCTTAATCTCTTGTTGAAAGGTAGCGAATATTTCCCTTAACACATCCTTTTAAGACGGTGGTGGTGGGTTATCATTACGGTCTTCAGCCATGTCGTAAAAAAAACTGCAGAAAATTAAGCGATAGGGATAAACCATTATTTTTTGCCAGCAAAATAATTTAAATTTGCTGAACTAAGGTTTTTATTTTCTCTAATAAACAAGCTTGTGAAACTAGAGGGAAGGGTGCCAAACGCTTCGATGTCTTCGCTGGCCGTGTGGGTCTACAACGCATTTCAACTTGGGAAACTACAACTTTCTTTCCCTTAAATGTTGAAAGCTTCGTTCGATAGGGAAACCATAATTTTCTTTCTCCCAATAGCCGCCTATATTATGTATCACATCACATGGCGGTGTAAGCAAAACCTAAAGCACTCGCCTTACAATAAATTTGCCTCCACGGAGCTTGTACAAATAAAGCACTTTAGCCAGGGCAAAATTCCAACCAAAATCCTACAAGAGAAAAATAAGAGATGAAATAAAGAAAAATAATATTCTTACTTGTAGCTTAGAGAAATTTATTACTGAAAAGAAAAAGGCTCCACAATTTCGAAAGATTCGAAAGACGTCTGCACTCCGCGGCGTAGCGATGTGTACTGATTATCCGCGGCGGCTTGTGTGCATCTCATGTTAAGCGGAAGTGACGTCACCGTGATTTGGTAGAATTAGATATCGCCTCCTGTAGTCAGAGTGTCCCTCACGTGCACCAATCAGAACTAATAATATATACTTGATAAAAATGACGACACTTTTTATAGCAAACATGTTTCGGCAGTACTCACTGCCATCGTCAGTGCAACTAATAACAGATTTGTAGGTGAGTGAATATATATGTATGGTTGAAAAAATTAAATATATAAATAAAATACTTGACTTGCTAATCACCCATTCTCGCAGTCAAAGACTGAAGTGCAAGGGCGCAGCTCAGCGAGGTCGGATCGAAGGAGTTGTGTTGCCGGCCCCCAGAATACAATCCATGCATGACCTACGAGCACAGCATCACAGCCAGATGTAATCAGCTGGGAGTCGATTTTGCTGAGGGAGGAAAACCGGAGTACCCGGAGAGAAACCCTCGGAGTCAGATTGAGATCGACAAATCGATCCCGGGTCCACAGAGGTGGGAGGCGCGAGCGTTACCACTCGGCCATTCTGACTCCCATAGCATACAGAAAACAAAAATTAAACTACCAACAATTGTAGGGCGGAATCCGAAACTTGAAAGCAATGCTTTGAGTAAAGTTGAGAACGTGCTTCATTGCACTCTAAGTTTTGGTGAATATATGTGGCTCTATATCCGATACGAGGTGTTCATTGACGCACGTAGCTAGATGCCGGACTGTTTCTCCAACGTAACTGACTGCACTGCCAGCACACGAGAATTTATAAATGACGCGTGCGCGCAGATCACTAGGGATAGGGTCTTTAAAACTAGCTTGATGTTTATATTATTGCACTAACGTTTTGCCAAAAGGACTAGACGCTTTTGAGTGAAAGTGTAATAATACAATTTACAATGTAAATTTAACAAGTCAGCTTCATAACTTTTGTTTACTTCAACATCTTACAATGTGTTGGTCCAAAATCCGTTTTCGGTCTGAGAGAGATTGAGTTTTTTCACGATCGCTAAATGAATAGTTTTATTATATAGACCCCGATGAAACACCAGGATTTCACTTTCATCAGTGACGAAAATTTGGTATCCAGTGAAGATACCAGTTTTATTTTTCACATGTGAGAATATCACGGTTGTCATGACAACTTCAGCCTCAGCCAATAGGAAACTACCAGGATTTTTCCAATGACAAGAATTTGATATCCAGTAAAGATACCAGTTTTATCTTTCACATGTGAGAATATCACGGTTGTCATGCTACTTCAGTATTTCATCGATGTGTATAAAATAAACAGAACCCGCTTGGGATACGAATTTTATCTTCGAGTGTTTAAATCGATATTTCACTGGTAAGCGCAGCGCTAACTCACGTGCGTATAATTAAAATTAACAAAGCTTGATTGGACGTTATATTTGCGATGTTCGTTTATTATGAATGGAAATTAGTTTTTGTTTAATCATGAACTTGGCTTAATGCGCAATCGGATCTTTTTTCTCTCTTGCGAGTTGTGCATGCATGTAGTGCTTGTGGCATCGCTATGATGTTCATTTGGTTCGTCCTGCACTGAGCCAATCACGTGCTGAATTAAAGAAAACCTTTTTTGACGTTAACTTTATTGAGTATGTACAATAGGTGTTTTCACATGCACTACCCTTCATCGTACTTTTGGACGTGATGTTTCCTTAAAAAAAGTTTATTCACACTGACATTATGAGTATGTTACTTTGTTGTAATATGCCGGGTGGTAAAGAGAAAGTTGACTAGCTGATAAAGGAATCCATCCAAACTGATGGGTTTGTGCAGCAGCAGACTGATGCGCGGGTACATCGATTTTTATAGTAAATGCGATGGTTGTTTCTGGCAAATAGAACATGGCTTAATCTTTAAGGATTAAAATTAATTGTGTGGTATAGAAACAAATACGCGATGTGTTATCAATTTTCTTTTATGTAATAACGACTATAATGAAACAGATGCGGTTGCTTTGTCGTTGGGGAAAATCGCCAAACGCGTACCTACCAATTTTGTTTTTTTAGTTTTGCTCTGCAATTAATTTTTGCTTTGTGTGGGTTCAAGGCCACTCAAAGGATCTCAAATTAGATTCTAAATTGCATGAATAAAAAAACCTTTCTAAAATTTGACTGTTCAGTTTCCTCTTGCAACCACAGCTGTAAACCTCCAAAGAGACTCTTATCTCAATCCACCTGTCATGACTACGCTCATTAACAACAATAACTCTCCCGCAGGTGTCTGTAGGAACAACTTAACGGAACATGCAGGAGTTCTGACGTCACCAAATTTCCCTAACAACTACCTTGCGTCACAACACTGCGTTTGGTTGATTGACCTAGGATGGGGAAGAGACATCAAGTTGACATTCGACCAGTTCGTTCTAGAAAAGAACATTGGTTGCTCTTTTGACTTTGTTAGGGTGGAACTAATCAATGGTACAGCGATAGGCACGTTTTGCTCTACCGAAATACCACCAGTCCAGTTGTCTGAGGGACCGATGAAAATAACGTTCAAAAGCGACGGGTCAAAGGAATTTCCTGGTTTTAATGCATCATATTTGGTTACAGGTGAATAGAAACAGTTTATGTTTTGAATATTAAACCCGTTTCCTCATTCTTGATATTTCGCATTATCTTGTAACCAAATACATTAGGTCCAAGTATATTCAATCAAATTTTCTTCATCTCGTTTTATCTCACCATAACCTTACTGATGTCGCCGTATAGGTCTTAAAACAGTTACCAACGAAAAGCAAAAGTCAATCCTTCGTCGGAGTCCAAAATGTCAGTATTACCATTTTAACGAAAAGCAAATATTTATTCAATGGACATATTTAGTACAAACTAAGAAATCCGCTTGGATTTTCGTTTCCTTTCAGTTATCCGATTCGAAGTTTTTACATTTGCACCCTTTAGATTTTTGCTTTTCAGAAATGTTTATTTACTATGATCGAAATAAGTTTTATAACATTTTTCAGTCTGTTAGTTTGTTATTCCAGGTGCTGTTCTATTACCACATCGTTAGTACAGAAAATTCAATGGTTATGTGATATTATGCTGCATTAAACGGGCCTTAAATGTTCTAGCAAATCTTTTAGATTGAAATCTAATTCAAGACTTCAGTAAAGTTAAAAAGAAGAGTCCAGCGCCGGTTCAAAAACGTTTTTTTTGTCTCCGGACGTTCTGTGTGAAGTTTTAGAATCTATTTTCATGCATGTGGGCCTTACCATATGTTCCAACACCTGCCCTAATTGTCTCTCCCAGCTTTCAGTTTCTGCCACGAAGAAAAATGCATTGTGTCACACGGCCACCTAATGATCACGCGTCCTGAAACATGTCTCACGCAGCTCTCAGTGTTTTCCCGGAAGTAATGTGTATGGTGTCACACGGCTGCCTAATGATCACGCGTTCTCACACATGTCTCACGCAGCTCTTAGTTGTTACCCGGATGTAATGTGTATTGTGTCACACGGCTGTCTAATGATCACGCGTCCTATCACACGTTCTTCCAGAAGCTACACAAGTCTTTAATGATCACGTACACGTCCTAACACACAATGACGTAGCTCTCAGTTCGTGACCAGAAGTTATGTGTATTGTGTTACATGAGTTCTTTTTTCTATCACACGTCTGATGCAGAGGCCCGAAGTTTTCAGACTGTTCTGGTACCTCACCAATTTTAAAACTTGACCCGTTGAAAAAAAAGCTGTACGAATCCAATTATAATTCTTAAACAGCGATGAAAAACCTAAAATCGAGAAACTAAAGAATTCGGTAAAGTAGAACTTTCATATTTAATTGTTTTATATAAGGTAATTGCTCTAAGCTATTTCATGCTAAAGACTAATAAATACGTTTGCTAAGATTTAAAGTTCAACTGCATTTAAAGATTACAAGAGGCGATATAAATGACTACTACTTATTATCGTTATCATTTCGTTATCGTTATTATAACGTTTCAATGTTACTTTTGATGTTATTAGTTATTCAGTACGTGCATTGTTCATTCTCAGTAGCCAGTCATTCATGTTTATGTTTGATCGCTCTGCGGCACAGAAAAATTGTTTATCGTCTTGCAGTCAGTGCTGCGAGGCGCGAGTGATGGCGACTGAGACAATCTAATTTCTTACGCCAACTTGCAATTGACTCTACATCGTTCGAAGTAAATCTGTATTTTCATTAAAATGTAAGCGTAACGCTTGTGGGATGTGGCTGAAAAAGATTAAAATCGCAAGTTCAGCTCATGGGTGCCAGTGGTAGCCGACAGCCACTTATTGGGCACTGTGGCTACATGGGTAAAGGCCATTACTCCTTGTTGCGTTCGACGAAGGAGAACGCATACTAACCATGTCGTTGTTCGCGGGCTCAGGCTTGATACGTACGTACGGTGTGGCTATCCTAAAATGCCTCGACTTCATGCGACCGTGGCAACTTGGTGACTGATGTCAACATCGGTGTTCTGTTCCTTTTTTGCGAAGTGCAAAACATGCCAAGTTTCTTCCATTTTAGCTCCTTTCTTTTGGAATTCAAGACCAAATAAATTAAATGAACAATCAAAACTAGTAAAAGAAGGAAATCTTGGTTTGCAAAACAAAAATAACAGTAAAGAAGAAAGCTTCCAAGTGGCGTTGCTGGAACCGAATTTGTGACGATAGCTACAAAGCATTCACATTTCAATTTATCGGCTAAAGTATACGAAAAGCCTTTTTGTCTTAATGGCTTTTTCGTTCTTTTAAACATTGAAGGAGTAAGAACTAATGGCGAAAAACATAAGGAAAGATATTTTTCTCTCTGACTTTGGAGAAGATGTTTTTAGCGAGAAAAAAACGATTGAATGCGCCCGGCGAGGATCGAACTCGGGACATGAACAGGCAAGCTTGGTATTACATACTAAATAAGCGCCACTTTCTTGCCACGCTTTCTTGTCAACTTTTTATGACGAATTATCACGTAAAGCATTATTACTGTTTTACCTATTATTTAATCATTGTAAATTATGATATAATTTAGCTCTTTGGCTGCAAGGATAACGCAGACAAAAGATTAAAAAGAATTCGGTATTGAGTTCATTCACAAGCATTGTTCGATTTGGGTCTGCAACGCGACGAGCAGAGATCAGAAACATGTTGAGCGCATTTCACTAATCTATGATCACTTCTAGTATCAAAGCTATCCATAGCTGCTAACACTCAGGCTCACTTTATTAAGGGTAGATGCAAGGGGTAATGCCTGCTACCCATGTGGCCATAGTGTATATAGTATAGTTACTATATGACAGAAACAGCTGTCCACGGCTGCTAACACTCAGGCTCACTTTATTAAGGGTAGATAAAAGGGGTAATGCTTGCTACCCATGTGGCCATAGCGTCTATAGTATAGTTACTATATGACAGAAACAGCTATCCACGGCTGCTAACACTCAGGCTCACTTTATTAAAGGGTAGATGCTACCCACATGGCCATAGTGTCTATAGTATAGTTACTATATGACAGAAACAGCTATCCACGGCTGCTAACACTCAGGCTCACTTTA
>JAOEJH020287794.1:0-13094 GCA_025448215.2 Palythoa grandis
ATCAGCTTTGCTCTTGTACGCTTTTTATAAAAAAAAAAAAAAAAAAAAAGTTCAGTACTGTTGTTAATTTATTTGGTTCGCCTTAACAAATCTTTGGTAATGTGTTTTTTTTATCATGGGAGGCACATGTTTATAAGCTCTGCTTTTTTTGTGTCTCCTTGCCTTATTATATTTTGTATAATATGTGGTATATGTAAATGGCAAAACAAATAAACTGAAACTGAAACTGAAATTATTATTATTATTATTATTATTATTATTACCAGCTTACGGATGCGGTAGAATGCTGTCGCGAGAGTGGCTTGAAGAAGCGAGAATTTCAGAATGTGTTGTTTAGTTGTTGTAGGGGGTGGTGATATTGTAGTACATGTGTCACAATTTCTGTACATCGCTGCAATTTACTATCGCAGTTCATTAACTTTGCCCTTTGGTTTGCGTTTGCACAACTGATCGAACAGAACCAATAAGAACGTGATAAAAAAAAGAATCCCGACTGTGGGCGAAGCTGTTGCAGAGCAAACAATGTAAAAGATGTCAAAAAGGCGATAAACCGAAACCACTGTTTCGTTTCTATCATGGCGGCGTGCTGTGAAAACGGTGTCAAGCATCACATTTTTTTGTGTAACGTTTAGTTCAATCAGTCGTGCGGAGGCAAACCAGGCAAGAGACAAGAGACGTTTTACACTTCGCTGTATTAAATGCACATTTAAACAAACCAAAATACCCGCAGCATTCTCACAGCCTTGGGATATACTAGTTTACTATCAGCGCGTATGTGCTGAAATTATTAGTTTTGTAGTTAGAAACTAAAGAGAAAATTATTATCAGTTTCGATGGCGAGGAGGAACATATTTGTTTTTAACGTTGCTACAAATATCTTCCCTACCTGCGCAGATAGTCGTTTGCGAGTTACTGCACATAAACTGAATGCATTGCAATAAGCAGCCAGGATGCCTTGAGGCTAACGTAAACTCCTCTGCGGCCTACTTTTTGTTGATTATAAGTGCTGTCTCCGCACGTTCGCTTCAGGCTCACTCGCTGTGACAGCAATTATCATCATAATTATCATTGTCATCATCATCATCATCATCATTCTCATAGACATTTTCCTCTTCTTCATTGTGATTTTTATTGACAGTCAAATATCTGATAACTACAACATCGTATTTATCGTTATAAATATAATGACGTAATATTGTTTTTCATTGCTGTAGAGCGAAGCTCCAGATGACGATTCTGCGCTTAAGGTAAAGTAACTTATTAATAAATGCTTTCTTATGCTCCAGAGAATATGGCGGTAAAGAGGTAGTTAGGGGTTGACAATTTGGCGCAATAACCACCAATCTTCCGGCAATTACTAGTAGTGCAAGAGCTAATATCTTTGAGCAGAACACAAACTACAGAACACATTTAAGAACCCCAGTTGCCAGTTGGCTTTTTACAAAGCGTGGTGGATTTGAATCTAGGATTACCCGAAGACAATCTAACCAGTGGTCAAAGCGGGATTTAAACCCAGGTCAACTGCGTTTAAATCCCTGGCCACTGAGCCACGTTGCCTCCTCTAACGTTGTGTATTCGTCCGTGCGAACTTCTAACTCAACGCACTCTGCTCTCTGTCTGACTTGAGATTATTTGGCTGAGCTAGTTCCTCGTCTGTGCGGAAAGGTCCTTGTGACAATTTTATCGTACCTTGCCAGGGTTTGAGAAAAAACAATCGTTTTGCTCTGCTAGCAAGATTTATTTCTCATAATCATTTTGCTGTACAGCTGAGGATGTTTTCGGATTTAATAAGGAGACGTTCATTAGGACTATATGGAGTACGTACGGCGGCGTGTTTTGCGCAGTGGTAAGATTTCTGCCTTCCAGCCCTGGCTCTGCCGAGCGTTGAATATCAGTGTAAACTTCTTTTCCGCCAAAGTTGACTCAGTTTTACGTCCTTACAAGGTCGGTAAAATGAGTACCAGCTTCTGCTGGGGGCTAACCTGCGATGGATTAGTGTCCCGTCCGGGGGGAGTTAAGGACTCTCATCCACTTAACAGTACTGAGATAAGCACCGGCTCCAGTGGGCCATTTAAGCTCTTAAAGTATTTAGCTTGGCTATATTGAGTGTGAAAATTTTTGCCAGCCTCCTTCCACTTCAAAGCCACCGATTGGTGTGTTAAACTTCGACATTTTCCTTCTCTCCCATCCCCTACTCCTAACTTTATACCTCTTAACTGTTACAGTTTAAAGGTGCTATGAACTACAGTTGCTGTTTTTGAAAACATTTGTGGTGCATTCCTCACTGTTTACGCTTTTTTGACATACTGCTTGTGACTTCAGGAGCTACAGCAGTTCAAGAGTGGTCCCTGTCCCATTGACCTGCAGGAAATTGCTCTACCGAATGATTTACCCAGGCCGGTTCAACGAGCTTTATTTCACGAAGATGTACTGTTCAATGCCGTGAAAGGTTACTCGTCCTTGGTACGTTTTGTCTTTGGTTGTTAACTAACCATAACGTCTAATACATTTAAACTACGTGGTAGTATCATAAGAAGTTAGCGGCGGGTGAATTGAGACATTACCTTTGTCAAATAATTTCTTGTGGTTCCGCAAGCATACAAGGCTTTGGAAATATAAGTTTTAAAAACCCTTTGCTGTGAATCAGAAAAATAATCCGTTTATGTATTTTTTTTTATTTCGATCAGAGATGAAACTTTTTAAAAATATCGCCAGAAACTCCAATTAATGCTGGAGGAGATTGGAAAACTTAATCAATGAGGACGGCGACACTGACGACGACGTGAAAGAACAATAGTAATTACAATAACTGCACGTTGGATTGCAGCACCTGCACTTAGTTGTCGCTGGAAACAGAATGTGAAAAGATCTTTTTAAAATTCTAGGGACTACGAGAACATGATAACGGAATTGTTCTTTAGTATTTCTTTACCTTCAAGGAAAAACGTTTCATCGTTTTCTGTTTTAAAACAAATATTAAAGCAACGACGACGGCTTAAAAAATATATTTTTGATTTGCTCTTTATTTCTTTCTGTGGGTCATTAGGGTTTTGTTTTCTCCGCTTTTAACTTTGTGAACTGAAAAAGATTAAATGTTCCTTCCTAAAGGTAGGCAAATATCTAGAACATTTTTGTTACACGTCATCGTAGTCCCCAGAACTCTAAAAGAGGTATTTTTACGTTCTGATTTTAGCGACAACGACGTGCAGTGATCCCCTCAATGCATTCCAATGTGCTGTTATTGTATTTACTATTGTTCTTTCACGTCGTCGTCGGCGTCGTTGTCCTCATGCTTGAGTCAGGGTTCGCACGCCACCTGGAAAACCTGGAATTGCTTGAATTTCGGGATTTTCGTTCCAGGCCTGGGATTCTTTGGAAAGTGTTTTTTTTAGAGCGACCTGGAAAAATCTTTGAATTTTGAGTTTACAGTCGACTTAGTGTAATATGTGCCGCGCCGATAGAATTGTTTTTAGATATAATTTAAAATTGTTCTTTATATAATACAAAAGCTGTTGATCATGAATCACATTCTGACTTCCGAGAATTGTGGCCGTAGACACTCCACCCCCGTCATGATCTGAAGATACCTTGAAAAAGTTCAGCACACCTGGAAATTACCTGGAAAATTTAATTTAGAACCCTGTTAAGGTCCCTAATGATTGCGTGGAACACCGCGTCCCCCCATGTTTTGAAAATAAGCTATAAAGCGGATTTCGTTTGAGTGTCGAAATCAACAAAAGCAACACAAGACGATATGCAACCAATCAGGAGACAAAGCAAACACAAGACGATATACAACCAATCAGGAGACAAAGCAAACACAAGACGATATACAACCACAATCAGGAGACAAAGCAAACACAAGACGATATACAACCAATCAGGAGACAAAGCAAACACAAGACGATATACAACCAATCAGGAGACAAAGCAAACACAAGACAATGACACGATATACAAACAATCACGATCAGGAGGTAAAGCAAAGACAAGACAAGAACTCGAAATTTACAGGACGCATCGTGTTCTCAGTTGAGTTATCATGATAAGCTATGGATCGTCATGAGCTGATAGATGGACAGATACTACTACTACTACCACCACCACCACCACCACTACTACTACTACTACTACTACTACTACTACTACTATTTTTTCCTACTACTACTAATAATTACTACTACTACTTCTACAACTACTGCTACTACTACTACTACTACTATTACTACTACTACTACTACTACTACTACTACTACTATTACTACTACTACTATTACTATTACTATTATTATTACTACTACTGCTACTACTATTACTACTACTACTACTACTACTACTATTACTACTACTACTACTATTACTACTACTACTATTACTATTATTATTACTACTACTACTACTGCTGCTGCTACTACTACTACTACTACTACTACTACTACTATTACTACTACTACTGTTGGTAGTACTATGTCGGACACAACCGAACCTAAAATTTATTTACAGCACAAAAATTAACTACAAATAAAAAGAAATCATTTTAGTTAAAAAAAATGCAAATCAAATTAAAAAAAACAAAATCAAAATGAATGAGACGTGCTACGAGTGCTCTTTTTTCTTTATTAACCAATCACTGCTCGAAGTAGCTGCCATTGCAAAGACAAGAAATGACTTTTTGACACAAAAATCCGCCCTACTCAGTACTGTGTACTTTTCCCTGAAAAAAAAATCAAATGGTCAGCTCCTTAATTGACTTTATTTTTACACTTTAGCCACAGTGTGGCCGTTCAGATGCTCAGAAGAGTGTTTATCTTTAAAAAAACGGTGAATTGTTTTGCTGTTTGCAGGTCAGCGTGACCGCCAACGTGGTGTACCGAGGGAGGATGGTGTGGAGACGGAGTCACGGTGTAAAGAGAAAAGACGCATCAGCTTCAAACACTCCTGATCAGGACACTGTGTACCGTGTGGCTAGCGTGACCAAAATATTAACGGTACGTAACTGGGTATTGCGTTACGAACCTATGATTCAAATTGGGTAAACGGAGAAAATCCCCGTAGCTCTAAAAGTCGTTCCTACATACCTTCATTCATCCGCTGCATCCGTATGATAAAAATTAGATAATTCATATAACGTAGGGTCATATTGATGAGATAGTCACTGCAGCTCTCGCGTAAGCTTTTTTATTATAAGTTTACGTTCCTTTTTGGTTCATGATCACGGCTTTATATATACAGTTGTTTTTAGTTGACCAAACATTATTGATAGGGTAATGGAGAACCTTACATATTTTCAAGACCTAAAATTAAGAGTTTTATTTTAGTTGTTTTACACATGAAAGATGAAATTAAGGCACGAGATAACTTGATAGTTAGATCAAAATGTGTGTACCAATTTAGAGGTCAGAGAACATTAAACTCTAAATACTTTATGCTCCTAAAATTCTGTGCTGTTGTTGAAGTGTAACTGCGGATATCTCAAGCAAAAACGTTGAAGTTTCAAATTTAGTTTGTTGCAGATGAACAGGATGATTAATCGCTCTTCAGTGGATTCTATTTAGTTCTGCTTGTTTTAACTATTTTTCGGTCGAAAATGGAAAGCATTTTTATGTAAAGCCACGGAATTTGTAAAATCCTGGGCTGCGGACGTGTGTAGAACAGCGGCTTAAACGATATCTGCACTTTTTGTTACAAGTGTTTAAGGTAGCTTGTTCATTTGACCTTTACATGTCTGTCTTGTGATACTGTGAAGAAGTATGAAGTCAAAATTTATAAATATTTAGAAACCGAAAACGTTTATTGGCCTCCAAGATTTTTGAGGAGGAACGTGACCTGCTTGATTAATTGGAGTCTTCCTTCCCTGATTGAAGATCTCTACTTTGTCGTCTGCTTTAGCTCTCTTGTTGGTTGTATAACTAAAGCTAAATCCTTTAACGAGTTTAAATGGCCCATTGGAGCCGGAGCTTATCTCCGGTTTCTGTAATGTTAAGCGAATGAGAGTCATTGACTCCTCCT
This sequence comes from Palythoa grandis, assembly GCA_025448215.2. NCBI lineage: Eukaryota > Metazoa > Cnidaria > Anthozoa > Zoantharia > Sphenopidae > Palythoa > Palythoa grandis. The sequence goes on from JAOEJH020287794.1 coordinate 6,010, forward strand.
GCACGGGACACTACTCCGTCGCAGGTTAGCTCCAAGCAGAAGCTGGTACTCATTTTACCGACCCCGTAAGGATGGAAAGCTGAGTGAACTTTGGCGGAAAGGTCACAGAAATGTTCATAGGAGCCTTTAGCAATGAGGACGGCGACGCCGACGGCAAAGAACAATAGTAAATACAATAACTGCACGTTGGAATGCATCGTGCTGAACACCTGCACGTAGTTTTTGCTAAAATCAGCACGTGAAAAGTGAAAGTTCTCGGGACTACGAGGACGTGATAACAAAAACGTTCTCAGCATTTCTTTATCTTCAAGGGGAAAACATTTAATCGTTTTCTGCTCACAAAGTTTAAGACGGAGACGAAAACAAAACCCTAATGACCCGAAGAAAGAAATAAAGAGCAAACCAGAAATGTATTTTTTCTGAGTCGCCGTCGTCGGCGTCTTTGTTGCTTGAGGTCCCTCATTTTATCGGCAGAGCCGGGATTTGAACCCGGAACCTTGTGGTTGGAAGGCATAGACCTTATCTTTGCGCCAACCACGCCGCCGATGGTTGTATAACTCTCTTACTGTTTATCTCTATATTTGCAGGCAATTTTTGTTTTCAAACTACTAGAGCAAGGAAAGATCCAAAGTTTAGATGATCCACTGGATAAATATGAACCCAACTTTTCTGTGAAGAACCCTTTTAACAAAGACAAAATAACTATAAAGTAAGTAGATATACGATTTCTTGCTTTTTTAACGAAGTTTCAGAGTGGTATGGTCGATTCAGCGTTGACATAGTTAATTGATTCGTTATGGGGTATGCATGGAGAGGAGCTGACGTTTTGAGCGTAAGTTATTTGTCAGGGAAAAATCAGAATCTTGGGTTCTAAAAACCTAAATAAGTTCATACTATGAAATAACTCAGGCGAACTCTAAACTCTGAAAAAGTCATTATTCTGGCATGTTTTTGTAGATTAATGAGTAGAATAAAAGTAGTTGTGTTGATTTGTGTTAACATCCCCCGGCATAACTTAATATCCTGTAGCTTCCTATGTAATTCTAAATTTTAACTGAAGCCATATCGTTTCAAACGTGCTTTTCAAAATATTTTAGTTTACTTTTGGTCCCTAGTAATTAATGGATACTAAGACTTACAAAAAAACGAAAAATGAGCAGTAAGTTATTTAGCATTTCTATGCCGTATACCAACAGGCATCTTTTAAGCCATACGTCAGGACTGCCCCGAGAGGTCCCCTGTGGGGATAATTGGTCATACAGCAGCTCCGACTTGTGTCCAGTCAATACATCATTTGTTCTCAAGACATTACGAAACACAAACCTCAAGTCCCCCCCAGGAAAACAGCCAAACTACAGGTGAGACACGACTGAACGTCTTACATGAAGTGCCAGAAATGTTCATGGCTTCATAGTTAGTAAAATTGAATGGTTATGAAAACTGATGGCGTTCCTTGTTATATATGTTTTGTTCTCTCTTTCCCTATTATTATATGACGTTCATCATGTACAGATTACAAAAGGCTTTGAGATGTAAATGGCAAACGGCCAATAGACTAACTAAGCATCACCCTAGAACTAAAGATTCTAACCGCTACCGTGCACTCAACATGAAACAAAGCAGCGTTGTAATCTTCTTTGTAGTTTACTGCGTTTCATAACCAGTCCACTCTAATATCTTTGACAGCTCCCACACAATCTATTCAGCGTTTTTGTTAGTTTGCCAATGCAGAAATTTTGTATATCTTGTTTTAAATCGAGACACTCAGACTTTGAAATAATCGATCATTGTAGAAAGCAAATTTTTCTTCTAAGTACTCTCGATAGTGCAATATGTTTCTAGATTGCTGTTAGTTCGCGTGACGAACATTTTAAAAACTAGCGTTCTGATTGGTTCACTCAATCTCGGTTATCATCTCATATACCCTATGACCTTATATGGAAACATAATTTTTCAATCGCTTTGTAAAAGTGAAACAGAACTCAACTGAATTTTGCTGTATTTTCTTAGTATCTAATTGTTCAGAATTAAATGAAACTTAATAAAACAATTATTCCACTCACGTCTTGTTGGATATGAGGTGAAAATAGCCGACGAGGCGTTCGTGGAATAATTGGTAAACAATATAGATATGTTTTTCTTATGGTAAATAGTAAGATACCAACACAAAAATAAGGAATTTCAGTCGCATGTAAACTTCAAACAAATGATCATAATTTTGTTTGAGCATTAGTAAATGAATAATTTCACTACTAATAATATACAACATTACTCGAATCAGATTGGCTGCGAGTGGTTTTGAAAACACAGTGCAACAAAAAAGAGTTCATTCAGTGCAAAACTAGTTAATTCAGTGCAATTTACTCACAGAATTCTCGCATTTGATTGATTAATAAACGATAGGGTTTGATAAGAACCAATCAGATTTTTGTTTTGGTGTCGTAAAACTTGGAGTTGAAAGTTGCAAAAATGGCCGGCGTCCAAAGCAGAACTCGTTTTGTAATTTTGTTATGTATATTATTAAACAGTAATCACACGACTTTTCTCGTTCAATTTGAAAATGTGTGTTATTCAAAAAGCTCAAATTGCAAATTTTAATACGGTTTGAAAAACCCACTTGTGCAAATTATTTTCCAATTGAACTCGAAGTCGTATGATTACCTATTCTAATAAACCCCTTTTCTTTCATAGTAACCTTGGCTACGCTCTTCTTGCACGAGTTATGGCGAAAAAGTTTACTAATGTAGGTTATGAACTCTGGATGGAACAGTATGTGTTTTCTCCCCTTGGAATGAAGAACACGGGTTTCAGTTGGGACTGGTAAGTTAAGAACTTTTGTGTAATGTCTCGTTATTTGATCACAGGCAGCCTAAACATGTGATAAGATTATTATTATCAAGTTATTGACCAATTCTAGGAGGTCCGCGTGGTTATTTAAACGTATTTAGATCTCTTCATTCTAATTAGCAAAATACCGCAACATTGGTAACTTTTAAAACGATTTGAATATTAATCTAATTGGAATTTTTTTCAGCTTGTGGATTCCTTAAGCGTATAGAATTACAAAAGGGGTCTTTATTTCAAACAAAAGAATTTAACCCTTTTGCTAAATAGTTAAGTAATGGTAATAGGATTGAATGGAGTCCAATTCGGTCTGTTATCATTATGCGTGATTAACAAAATTGGATGAGCGCGAAGCGCGAATCCAATTTGTTTAATCACATGCAAGTAATGATAACAGACAGAATTGGACGAACACGAAAACTAAACTGAAAGACGAAATCTTTGCAGATAAAAACACATTTTAGTAATTTTTATAACATGGAAATACAGTCCTGATCGTTGATCGTTCATCAGTCCAACTAACTCCGATTGTTACTGGAGAGATGCTGAACAATAAGCACAGGTTCCATGGGCCACTTGGGCTCGAAAAGGATTTAGCTTAGAGTTTAACTAGTTTATGATCTCGCACTTTTACTGGTTCGATTTCAGTTAAACTAAGTTCCTATGTTTTTATACGTCACTCGGTTCTTGTCTTGTCCAGGATATCTGTTAACAGAGCGATAGGGTATCGTGTTGACGGATCGGAAGCGCTCGACGTAAACTGGAATTGGGCGGCGCCCGCATTCCAAGCTTACTCCTCTGCCAGGGATTTAGCTAAGGTATGGGTGTAAATTTATCTTTCAGATTTTTTCTTTTTGAGTTCCAGATGCGGCACGAGTAAAGTCTACAGACAACTCGATAATTATTCTAGTTCTTCCATAGTAAAAATCAGATTCGAATATCAAGTCGATCTCGTTTATTCTGACAGGTGGACAAAAAGAAAAAAATCAAACATATTATTAGAGTTTCAATAGCAAATTGCTGTTACTTCAGCTTGCATAATGAATTTCGAAACATACTTTCCGCCTAAAATGATGTCGTCCGTTTCCACTATTAAACGCGTAATAGCTGTCTTCCATGTCCCTATACAGCTCTTAACGGGATTGTTCCAGGAGTCAAAACGTCCCTTGATGAAGCCGAGATATTTAAAAGAAATGTTGAATCCAGGTGAGTTGATGTAATAACTCACCATAGTCAAACAAGTTCGCCTTTATCGTCAGATTCGGTGAAAGTTAAGTAAATGTATGGTTCCATATTGACTTATTTTATTTTCTACTATTTTAGTTTATGTCTATCCAGACGGCAAATCCATCTTTGGATCTGGCTGGGAGATTTCAAACTCCAGATCTTATCTCATGTTATCAAAGGGAGGTGTTATCCCAGGATTCTCCGCGGGCATCACAATTGTACCACATCTAAAGCTAGGTATGTTCTATATTTTAAATCATTGCTTTTTATCATTCAGTTTACTTCATTTCAAAACCATGTCAAAGTAAATTTGGCTGAGAAAAGCAGCCAGGCTCGTAAGGTCGCTGAAAATACTTTAGGCTTGTTTTTAGTGTCCCAGTATCTTAATTTTGGGTACTTGAACGTTACTGGTTTGTTCTCGTGACTTTTTTTGTTCTCCTGAGTTCAAACTAATTCCTGAGTAAAGACCCTGTTACACAAGGCAATGTTTTCGGCAACATGCAACGCAAAACCATTGCGTAGCAAGTTGCTGACGAAATTGTGCGTGTAACAACAAAAAATTGCGAAGCAAGTTGCGGAAAAAGTTGAACAATCTTCTACTTTTCGCATCGTTGCGAAGCCAGTTGGAGCGTGTATTTGCCAACCTACTTCGCAACGCCAATGTCGCAATCAAGGTGATTGCCAACCAAATCAAATCATAAATCTAATCCAAAAGCCGCTGATGTCATCTCGTTTTATCGCAGGCAACGAACGAGATCATTGCGAGTTGCGAAAAAAATTACCCTCGTGTGACATCTCACAGCAACTTGCAATTTTTCGTTATCGTCAGCATTGCATTGCAGGTGGCTGGAAAAATTGCCTGGTGTAACGGGAGCTTAATTGGGAACGTCAGCAATAAGCCAAAACATGAAACATTAATTAAAGTAAACATAGTTATGAACGCAAACTGACAGGCGAAACGGACCAGTCGGGTAGTTACAAAGTACAGTGGAGTTGAGTTCAGTGTCATTGGAAACAAATCCAGCCAGTGATCAGAGCAGCTTTGGAAACCAGGTCAGGCGCCCTAATCTCTGAGCCACATTGTCTCCTGAACAAAATAAAAGTCGGAACTTAACTAATAGTTAGTCAGCCGAGGGGTTATCGAAAGAAAGATGTTAAGGAAATTTGGTTGAAACAGATTGTAAAGACACTAGCAACATTCTGTTAGGGTCGGGACGTTTCTAATTTAAATATTCTGTCCGATTGGGCTTTAAAGCAATAGTCATTATCATTCGATGGAATTTTTACTTCTTTCTCATTGGCTCAGGGCTCACCACGTGACCTACAAATAACTGCCTACAAATATGACACTGCCCATGCGCATTACCGTCTGGCGGATTTAAGCTGCAAATGTGACACTGCTCATGCGTAGTTTTGACCTGGAAGTTTACAGAATAAATTTTTTTCATCAATAACTCAAGAATACCGATTGTGATTACGAGGCAGGGCGCACTTACCGCTCGCTCCCCACAAAAAAAAAAATAGAAAAAAGCAAATTCAGTGATCGAATGATAAAACAATTATTGGACTTGGTATTCGCAAAATATCATGATTTCTCAGTGGCGAGCAGCTAGATTCACTATTCGCCGGAGCCTAAGGCTGAACCTCGTCCAGCAATTGTGTTTAATACTTTCAAAGAATAATAAAAAACAAGCTTAAGAGAACTCGTGAACTCCCCTAACAAAAAAGAGACAAAAGGTCTTAAAAGCAACTACCTCTTTAACTATTTTAGTTTTGTGATTTCACAGCAAAGTGCTAACTCTAAAAGGAATCTTTAAAAGTCGTTACATTCAAAGCTAAAGGTGTTGAAGTCTTGAGTTTACCTACGTAAACCGTTTCCCAGCGTTAAGTTATCTGAGCAAAACTAGCAGTATGTACGTTAGTTATAGTACTTTTACGCGGATTTTTCAGACGTAAAGCACTCATAGTTCAACTTGTCACACTCGGCTCGTTCCAAGCTTATTCACGACGCATTCTGGAAAAGTAACGATTTTTTTTATAATGTACTACATACATTACATATTACACTTATTATGTTACTTTTAACCATCAAAGGTACAAAGAGAGTTGTTCGACGAATTTGTTTATCGGTCTGGTCTTAGCGTTTTCCCCCAACCTAAAATTAAATTGATTTTTGAAAAAATACCAACTGAAACAGAAATGAGTTAGAATGAGATAGAATGTGTTTACTTCGAAACCTTGCCAGAAAAAACTTAGACCCCGTCCACACGTAGCCGGGCATTTTCGAAAACGGAGATTTTTTTCTCCGAATACGGCTACCGTCCACACGTAGCCGGCGTTTCCGGGGACCGAAAACGGAGGTTTTCAAATACGCTCTCCAGAGTGGAGATTTTTGAAAATGGAGATTTATCGTATTCGTGTGGACAGGGGAAAACGGAGGTTTTCAAATACGATGACGTCACCGTAGTTTCGCGGGCTTAGTTGTTTAGTAATGCGCATGCTCAGTGAGCGCAAGCATGCTTAGTGAGTGAATTCTAGTGTTTTTAAATCGTATTCGCGTATACGTGTGGACGGTCAAATACGATTCGAAAATGCTACGTATGGACGCAGATTTTTTTAAATACGAAGAAAAAAATCTCCGTTTTCGAAAATACCCGGCTACGTGTGGACAAGGCCTCAAACAACATTTTACAATTTTAGGTGCAGTTGCATTGGTCAGCGGTCTTGAGGTGGGCCTAGGACTTGCCCAGGGGCTGGTCAAACAGCTCTTGAATCCGTTCCAGGCTTCGATTTTGCGCAAGCAGTTAAAGGTAAAATGGCAAAGTGTTTTAGTTTGGGAATTTGCAAGCAAAGAAGAGCCATTCTCTTTAAGTAATGGTTTAAGTAATGTTTTGTTTTGTTTTGTTTTTGTGTGTGTGTGTGTGTGTTTGTCTTTTTAAAAAATTATCAAAATCAAAATTCTGTTGTATCCGTACGTAAATAAATCCATTTCTAGTTTCTGAGGGGCCCATAGT
>JAOEJH020288221.1:0-13088 GCA_025448215.2 Palythoa grandis
AATTTCTTTATATTACCATGAAGCAATAATAACTAGGACTGGCTGAAACTTCAAAAAGTTAGGTTGGATATCATGTAAAGAAGGTGCGATTGTTTGTTATGACTACAGAAATTATTCAAACTATTGTAAGTGGCCTCCAACAATAACTTCAATAATGCAAAGTTTCCTGGATGTGTCTGTTGACGCCACTTAGCAGTTCAAATCTTTGATCACCGTGATCACAGGCAAACATTTCTTTTTTACACTAGTTTCTTTACCACCATGAGAAGAACCAACCATACTGGACCACTGACTTATCCTGCTTGACATTGTGATGTGGCCTTGATTGAGGATAGCTCTTCTTATTCCCAGCCAAATTACCTATATGTAGTGTTTTGTTCATGGTTTGGGCAGTAGAAGTACCAAAGGACTTCCCTCGTTGTTTAGCTCTTGAGTGTGTGGTTTTTTTGGTGTGTGTCAAGTTACATGATGAACTGAATTACTTATCATACCGGTCACAGCGGTAGGGTTTCAACCCCGAGTGTGTTCTACTTCTTTTGTGTGTGATTATGGAACTTGATAGACTGAATGACTTGTCACATTGGTCACAGTGGTAGGGTTTCAAACCTGTGGGTGTTCAATTGTGTGTGGTCAGATAACTTGATTCACTAAATAACTTCTTGTCACATTGGTCACAGTGGTAGGGTTTCGACCCTGTGTGTGTTTTTTTGTGTCTGATTGAGTTACTTGAAACCCTTGATCACAGTGGTAGGGTTTCAACCCTGTGTGTGTTCTTTTGTGTGTGATTAAGTCATCTGATTTGCAGAATGACTTGTCACATTGGCCACAATGGTAGGGTTTCAAGCCTGCGTGAGTGTTTTTTTGCGTGTGATTAAGTTACTTGATGTTCTGAAATACTTGTCACATTCATCACAGTGGTAGGGTTTCTCTCCGGTGTGCGTTCTTTTGTGTGTGATTAGGTGACTTGCATGACTGAATGACTTGTCACATTGGTCACAGCTGTGTGGCTTCATACTTGTTTGTTTTCATGAGGCCTGGCTCGATAAATGCTGTACGTTCTTCTTTCACGTGTGAGGTTTCACTCTTATTTGTCCTCCTTTATGGGAAACATACAAGCTTTCTTTATTGGTTGATTGCGATTTATCCTAGTGTTTGTTCCATTAAGGTTTCACTGTGACCTCCTATATTCACTTGTTTATACCTACAAAAATAATAAACAATGCAAAACTTATTAAATCTGTTATCTGACTAAATCACAACCATAACAATTAAAGGGTAACACGTTGATAAAAAGAATAAATCCCAACTCCTAGATGTGTGTTCAAGGTAAGGGCTAATAAAAAGGCTCCAATGGAAAAAAAAACAAAAAAATTGTTCATTTTGGTGAGCAGAAATTTCATGCAGGCAATAGTTTTCTGGAGCTTTCTTTCTTGTGTCATTCAAGAATCTATATTAAGTTAAAGTTTAAAGGTGTTTAATCTAAAATGAACTGTCTATAGTGTAGTTGCCAGAAAATTGAGCTGAAGGAATCATGAATTTGTTAGTACAGACACTCCCCCTCTGATAACTTTTTAATATTGAAGATTTTTCCCACTAACATTTTATTACTTAACTTGTGGCTCAAATAATTATAAATTTCTATGCTTGGTCCAGGAAGCATTGGCCACACACCTACCAAACATTAAATTTCTTTATCATCTAAGGTAATCTACCTCTGCAACCAAAACAACTGCACTTAGGGATGGACCATTTGATATTTGAAGGGCCTAGTGCAAAAACAACGTAAGTGACTTTGTATGAAATGCTAAATTCTGCCAAGGGTTATGAAGAGATAATAGGGATAATGTAGGGAGAGTTGAGAAATTGATCAAAAGTTACTTAATATGTGATTTTTGTTTCGTGAAAAAACAATGCGACTTTGTATGAAATGCTAAGTTCTCACAGAAGTTATGAAGAGATAATAGGGATAATCTAGAGAGAGTTGAGAACTTTATCAAAAGTCACTTACATCATTTTTGCACTAGACCCTTCATTTTTCGGCTGTGCTGTGTTGACAAGGCCCAATAAAAGCAAAACAGTTGTCCATGGTTGCTAACACTCAGGCTGACTTTATTTAAGGATAGATACAAGCCAGGGGTAATGCCCGCTACCAATGTCAGTTACCATAATGCCCAATAAGTGGCTGCAAGTCACACTGGCACGCATGTGCTGAGCTTGCGTTTTTAATCTTTTTCAGCCACATGACATCCCACAAGTGTTACATTTAAATTTTACTTTTAACTTTAGTTAACAGATGACTTTTTGTCTTATCACTAAAGGGCAACTCTGAAATCCATAAATGGCCACAAAACCCATGTACAAGTGGTGGGAAACTGATGATAAGACTAAGCGGGTGTACACTGAGGTACTGGTGGAAAAACTTATTAAACCCAACATCAAGAAAACAGAAAATTCTTCTGACAAAGAAAAATCTCGCTGCGAAACAGCCAAGAGAGAGCTGCTATACCCTCCAAGGCCTACAGCTCCTCCAAACAGTCCAACAAATCTGGAATCACAAACTGGCTCTTCCTTGGAGAAAAGTGCTATCACCCCAGAACGAAAAAGCAAAAAATACCAGTTTGAGACAATCACCATGGAAACTCTGGCAAAATACGATTACATAAAAAGCCCTAAGAAACAACCAAATACTACAAATACTAAGAACAAGGCAACAAATATCAACAACCATAGTGAGAGGTCATTAATTGATCAAGAATGGGAGAAGCAGTTAGCCAAGTCAAATTCTGGCAGAATGGCAGATAAGAATCAGAGGAGCTACTATGGAGAGCTCGCAGAAAGCATGAAGACTCCTCAAAAGCTTCTGCAAAAATCTAATAGCAGCACACAGCAGAAATACAACAAGGAGAAATCAAGTGAAAGTGATGCAAAGTCTAACAACAAAGATGATGGACAACCATTCTCAAGTAGGAAGCCAAACCTAACTCAATCTAAACTGGCAGAAATACCAGAATACGACTCATCAGATGTCCAGGAAACTTCAACTGAAGAAGAAGGCAGCACATCTGACAGTGCGACAAGTCAAACAGGTAAACTAAAGAACACTTCTGGTGTGTATGAAAGAAAGGAAGAGGCTGACACAAAGATACAGGATAAACTTAAAAGGACCAATAAAGATAACGTAGACATAAGCATTCTGAGAGGGGATGAGCTTCTAAAATTCTTAAGTGACAAGTACAGTTCACTTTGTGAGAGGGTGGAACTGTTAGAGCTAAACCTCTTTGAATTTTGCGATGACATTTACAAGTTGAAAAAAGCAGTTGGAGTTAAAACAAAGGAGGATGGTGAGAAAGCAACTGATGAGACAACCATTAACATTCCTGAGCAACAGATCCAACTTGCTTCACCACAACACAGTCGACCATACTACAAGCATGCCCTTACACTTGCTGCAAACAGGGATCTTCTAACCAATAAATACCAAGCCAAGTCACTACTACTTAAGCAAGAGTCTTCCCCCAGCAAGGTGGGGAAGTCAAGTATGCTAGCAGTGCAGGCAGCAGCAAAACAAAACAGTGTTCTCGGCAATGATTCATCTAACAAAGCAAAAGATGAAAAAGAGTTCACAGAGGATGAGATTCAAGAAATCCTGCGATTATCAAAGTCTAAATACATTGACAAAACAAACTATCTGGAGGAACTGGGTTACACCATTAGGGAAAATGACTAGCTGGTACTCAGGGACTGATCCAGGAATTTCTGAAAGGGGGAGTTGTACTTTATTGTAGTAACCTTTAACACCAATGGTGTGGAAGGCAAGTGACGGCCTTGTGCCTCTGGTGCAAGCTCTTAAGGGGGTCCAGAGCCATAGTCCCCCCCCCTAAAAAAATGCTTCCTCAAAGGAGGAAAGGGGGGGGAGGGTTTGCAACCCCCTTAACCCCTTCCCTGGATCTGCATCTGGTATTGTACACTGTAATGCCTTAACTTACATTTAGGGGACTAAAATGTTGGGTGAAACTATAGCAAAAATAAATTAGCATGACTGTAATAATGCAGAGCTCTGATTATTGACATGATGGAGTTATACTGTCATTTTTTAAAAATAGTAACTAAACTTCAGTGTTCTGTAAAAAAAATACATTTAAATTAATAATGAACTGACCTATCTAAAATGAACGCATATGATATCTTTAGAATTACTGTACTTCTGTCAGTAACACATAAGCAGTTGGATGATAAATGAAGTGTTTCAATATGAAATGTCACTTTATCGCTTTAGAATATTTTCCTAGTAAAACCACTACTAAGTTAAAATAAATGATAAATAACAAATTAAAAGATAAAAATGTGATTAACAAATAAATAATCATGCGAAGACAAAGAACTCGGAAGAAAAACGAGCTCCAGATGGGAATCGAACCCATGACCTAATCCGTACACTTGTCGGATGCTGTACTGTACTGATTGCTCTTTATTACTAAAAATGTGATTATTTCTATATTTCTTTAAAATAAATGAAGGCTTAACTGCAGAATACCCTGCCACATCCAATATCTTCTGCGTAGCCGGCTACGCGGTACGTGGTACTCAATAAATAATATATTAATAAAATGGTTCTAGTTTTATTTGACGAGTTGGCTACGTGGTACGCAGTCAAATTCGACTGATCGAGTTAGCTATGCGGTTAGGGTTAGGGTTAGGGTTGGGGCTAGGGTTAGGGTTGTTAACAATTTAATTTTAAATATTTTCACTGCGTACCGCGTAGCCAGTTCTTTATAAAATCTTAAAATTTGAATTTTAAATATTTTCACCGCGTACCGCGAAGCCGGCTACGCAGATAACTTAGATGTGGCAGCGTATTCTGCAGTTACTCTGCCGTCACTGTATGGGCTTTCAGGTCGAAACTATAGTAGTGTCATATTTGCACCTAAAATCTGCCAGATAGTATAAAAATGCATGAGCAGTGTAATATATGTTGGCAGTTATCTGTAGGTCGCGTGGTGAGCCCTGGACCATTGAGAAAGACGTAAAAATTCCACTGAATAATTATGGTTATTCATTCATTACTTCACTCAGATATAAAGACACAGTATTAACAGATAACACATTTTGGTAAACAACATTTTTTTAATGTACCATAACACATAATACCAACTATTTTTTAATTTCCAATATTAAAGTGTAATGGATCGTTGAACAACCTCTGCCTATTGTACTCACCTCGAGTGCCGCAAGATCATTGTAAGGAATAACCTCAAAACCTGGCATGTAAGGTCCGTAGCCTTCATAACAAGCAGGGTCTGTGGATGAGGAGACAGCAGCTAAAGTTCGGCCCCAGAAATTGTCCTCCGCAAACACAATTTTTGCTTTGTCATTTGGAACCCCTTTAACTTTGTAGGCCCATTTGCGCGCGATCTTGCAAGCCGTCTCGCCTCCTTCAACGCCTGTATTCATAGGCAAAAGTTTGTCGTACCCGAACAACTTTGTGCTGTATTCCTCAAATTCTCCAAGGCAGTCGTTGTAGAAAGCTCTCGAAGTCAGACTCAGTGTTTCTGCTTGTTTTTTCAGAGCAGCAACGATTTTTGGGTGACAATGTCCTTGATTTACTGCTGAATAAGCGGCCAAAAAGTCATAGTACCTTTTGCCAGTTACATCCCAAACGAATACTCCTTCGCCTTTACTGAGCGCCACTGGAAGTGGGTGATAGTTATGGGCTCCGTACTTGTCTTCTTTCTGAAATACTTCTTCTGGAGTCAGAGTATTGCTGGCTGTTGCATGAGCGTAAAGTTTTCGCACCACATTTCGAGCGCAGCGTAACTGAGAAGGACGAATACCAGTTACACGTCGCAACATTTTTGAGGGTTCAACTTTCAACTAAAGAAATACATAAAACTGTGTTAGAATTTGACCAAAACTGTTTGAATGTAAAGAGATGGTTCAGATTTTGTTTAAGGAGCGAAAACCTTCCGCAATCGTTCACAGCAACAACAATGACTCCTACCACAGCCGAAAGCCAAACGAGAAGAAAGGACGACTGTGGCACGTGTGTCGTTTTTATCTGCATTGTGGGAAGGTCAAGCAAATCTCTGCACTGATTGGTTCGTCTTGTCACATGTTGTAGATTTTTTTTTAAAAAAACCCCAAAAGTTCTAAAACAGGAAAGCTCTTGTTCGTTGTTGTTCCTGAAGAGCAGTTTCCTTAAAATGGAAAGACAGACTTACGCTGTTTATTAAAAACATTTTTCAAGGACACAAACGTGTCAATCGCAAGACACCAGCCCAGGTCAGCCTTCATATAAAAGGCTACAAACAGAATCATGTCCATGGTATTTATCAATGTTTACTACAAATTTATCTATCCCTCTTTACTTACAAAATTTGGCAGGTTTGTCTTGCTCTCGCACTGCTTCTGGGTGAAATTTAATATGTAGATTTCTGCCCTTCCATCTCCCCGATTCCAACCCAGCTAATTTTGCTTTTCCTCTCACCGTATCGTCGCAGATTTAAAATATTTTTATATTATTATATAGCAGGCTCGGTGAGCGAGCAAGATGAAGCGAATTTTGTGTTCTGATTGGGCCATCTTGCCCGCTCGAGATTTTCAGTAGTAAAAGTGAGATTCTTCGGCCATATAATAAATCCTTTATTGATCAGGCTTGTTCGGTCAGATGGCTGGATATTGGCCTCGTTCTTTTTCTGCGCAAAAAAAGAAGTTGGCTAATATCCAGCCATCTTGAGTCAAGCTTGTATAACGCATACGGTAGTGCCGTACTAAACAAAGATGAAGGACGGTTTTTATGTAATATGCATTAATTTGGTTCAGTGTATACAGTTATTGCGTGATATTCTCGTTTTTGACTGGACTTCGTTGTTCTTTAATATGTCTTAAATTGTTCTTGTGTCTACACATGTCATAGCATCAGTATTTGAGACAACCGACAGGAGTTGAGTGAAAATGAAGGGTACACTGCCTTTTTTCCATACAGGAATGAAAGGGGTAGCGAATGGTAAATCCGAGACTGTCCGAGACGCCGAGATGGCCTTTTTAAAATCCGAGCACGAGACTTTTGAAAGAAATGAAAAATTCGAGACCTAGATGGTTCCAAAAACTTTGTAATCCAGCAACACGAGCGCGAGACATACATTTCGTTTCTGAAATCTGAGCCACGAATTTCGTTCTACGGCTGAACGCACGGCAATGTTTTCCCGTACCAGCAGCGAACAACAGCTACAGTGGCCCACAACTGTCACATCAAATACAAATTGCTTACATCAAATACAAATTGCTCGAAATCAAACACAAATTGTTCACATGAAATACAAATTGCTCGACATCAAACAAAAATTGTTGACATCAAATACAAATCGCTCGACATCAAACACAAATTGTTCACATCAAAAACAAATCTGAGCCACGAATTTCGTTCTACGGCTGAACGCACGGCAATGTTTTCCCGTACCAGCAGCGAACAACAGCTCACATAACGGTGAATTTAAAAAAATCCTTAACAAAACCTCCGATACGGGAAAGTAACAAAAAATACGAGACTTCGAGACATAGCAAAAATATGACGAAATTTCGAGAACTAGAAGCTCTATTTTGCCGAGACTTTTGTTTTTTAAGGGGCCATTCGCTACCCTTAATGAATGTGCACACTGATAAGGTAACTAATTCTAACCTCAGCGTCAAATCATCTGATGGACTTTTTGTCATTTTGGAGCGCGTTTTTTTCGAGGGGTTTTTTTACAACCTGAAAATTCTATCGGACATCGTGTCATGTGCAATTCGTAATTTCCAACTGATATTTATAATTCACAACTGTGAAAACCTATCCTTTGTCTTTTTAGTAAATTTTTAAGTTGTACCGACTGTGGAATATTAGACTGACTGTAATCCTTCGTCGGTGTACAACCACAAAACTGAACATTTCTGTAGAAACACCGACGCAGTATTTCAATTTTACCCTTTGTCTTGGTGAAGCCGAGTTTTTCGCTCGTAATCACGTGAACATGAAAATTTTTTGAAGAAATTTCTCACCATGCTGACAGCACATGACTTGAAGGGTCAATTTGCATACAGCCAGTAAAGAAGGCTATTGACTATTGGCCAAGTGATGTGGCTTTAAAAATTGGACGGTATTTTTCCCATAAATTATTTGCTTTAGAATAAAGTTATCGATAGTTGTTTGGTTGTTTTTCATTCTATGCCAAGATTTATAGAGCATCATCGGTTCCTATAAATTGCATTTTTTTCAGCGGCTGCGCGAATTTAACCAAAATTTCTTAAGTACGATATATATCATTAGCTGGAGGTAATGTAGCCCAATACCGAACAGGAGTCGTATATCCCAAATGTAATGCTATAATTTTGTAAAAAAGGTTGTAGTTTTAACATTCATCGTTGGAAATGCAATCAGGATAAAATAATGAAATAATAAAATATTTCCTTTTGCCTCACGAGTGACCACGCGCGTGAGACAAACAATACTTCATTATTTCATTAATACTGTAATGGTGGTTTTCAATTATATACTATAAAATTGACCAGTATATGTTGTGCTTCAAATCTATTCTTGGTTCGAATTGGATTTTTTAGTGTTTTAGGAAATTTGTACAGTATGTTAGTTAGTTAGTTTAAGACAATGCATCGAAATGTATGGCGTATCCTTACAACTGCGATTTCAAGTCATAAAAACACTCTCTAACGACATATTGCACTAATGATGTTCGTCTTGAGAACAGAATACAGCCGGCATGTTTGATAAGGGAAGCAATTGCAAAGCCAAGAGAAGATTAATAACCTATTGAAACACTGAATTTTAGTTTTGAATGAAAGCAAAAAACATATCGCCCTAATACTGAGTTGAATACAGCAATATTCGGAGGAGATCAAGAATAACACCAAAAACCAAACGGATGAAGGATAAAAAGCATACTTAGAATAATTTTCGACTTCGTCTTTGTCTTTGTAAAACTGCATACACTAATTCGGAAAAAACGAGCTGCTCTTCGAGCGGGTAAGCGAAGTGCACGAGTTAGTAACAGCAGTGATTTTTGAATGAATTTTCTCCCAAATCAAATATAAAATTTTATACTTTAACTCATCTGGACTCTATCCTACCTTTTCTTTCTGTTCTCTCAGGTCTTGTTCACGTGGGGCGACTTAATTCTGGTGTTTGCAATTATAAGAACGTGCCGGAAAGGAACAAGTGCGAACTAAACAGTAGATCTGAGTTGTCCACCGGCTTCTTCAAATGAACGATGAAATATTAAGCGTGCTCAACGAAATTGAATATAAATGAAAAATCGTTGTCAATTCCATGAAAGAAAAGAATTCCGTTCATTCTTAATAGCTGTACTGTGTACATGCTAAAGTTAACTTTTCAGAGCCTTGGCAACATGACATGAAATCTCCAACACTTTCTCAAGTTTTCATTTATAACCTGTTATTTAGTTGCTTTAAATTCCGTATTTGTTATCAGAAGTATTTTGATCACATGTTTTCCATTTTTTTGTGAGACAACGCTGTTATAAGTTTGTGGTGACAGTCAAATTATATTAGTCCAACGTTGCAAACAAGGTGATTCGGAAATCAAACAAGTAATTCAAAATGGCTCATTTCAAAGTAAAAAAAACGTTTCTACCGCCACAAAAATTATGCTAAAAGTAGCCATCCATCCTATGTTACACTATGTCATAAATTTTCCGTGCAAATTGTTGCAAAAAGATGTGTCCTTGTCTGACATCACCTTCTGGTTAATTGATTTAGTGGTCATCATTCGCGCCTCCCACCTCTAGTGCGCGGGGCTCCGCACTCAGACATCTTAGTCTTCGCCGTTGCGTTTTAAAAATATCAGCCTCTGGCTTTGAAGAAAGGGAAACGACTTCCTTCGCAGTTGATGTTAAAGAAAGTAATTACGACTTTCAGCGCAATTCAGGATGGCGTAGTGGTCATCATTCGCGCCTCCCACCTCTACGACCCGAGATCGACTCCCGGGCTCCGCACGTGGGCTGAGATTTGTCGATCTCAATCTGACTCTGAGGGTTTTTCTAGCTCCGGGTACTTCGGTTTTCCTCCCTCTGTGTAAGACTTGTCAATCTCAATCTGACTCTGAGCGTTTTTCACCGGGTACTCCGGTTTTCCTCCCTCTGCATAATCGACACCTGCTAACTACATCTGGCCTTAGAGGTAATGCTCTTAAGGGACTACGTGTCCTATATTCATTGTCTCCTTCGGATCCTTCCGAAAATGTCAGAGAAAAGAGAAAAAAATTTTGTTGCGGCGATATGTTCCAAGTTTTTGACTAGTGTTCTCAAACTGACAGCACAATTTGGTTGATGCTATATTTATTGCAATTAAATCGTCCCGTCTAAAACGCCAATAGGGGCTTTAAGGCGATGTCACAACGCCATTGCGAGACGAGCCACATTGCAGCGTCTAACACCCCAACCAATGGCTAAAACCGTTGCGAGACAAGTTGCAGACATCGTTGCCGGAAACAAAATTCACCATTGCGCCGTGTAACATGGCTTCCAATGGCTCGTGAAACTCAATGAGCAGGATTTGAACGTGGGTCAGCCGCATGCAAATCTAGCATCATAAACACTATGAGCCCGCTTGCACGAACCCCGGTTGGCTGCCAATCTGGGTTGTAAAACTAAATATTCCGTTCACATGGAGCCCGAGTTGGCCTTTAGCTGACCCAGGTCACCACGCGGTCGAAAGCCTGGTATCGATTAGTGTTCACGGGAATTTGAAAGAAAAATGGCGAACATCCTTTGACGTCATATTTTCAACTATACACAGGGGCAGGAAAAGACATTTCCATACGTAATCTGCGAACACACAATAAAATCATCGCAAAACCCAATCCGGATTTATATTCGCCACCCATTTACACGAACACGGGTCTTTTCAAACCGTGTGGAAAAAATCTGTCGAAATTCCAACCCTTCGATTCGGGTCAACCCTGGTATCAAAACGGTCTCTCCGACAAGAAGTCTTGACCCGGGTTTAGTTGCAGGTTCGTTATAGGTTGTCCCCGGATGGCAGCCAGCCCGAGCTCGTGTAAACGGACCTAAAGTTACACCGCCGGCTCCATCAAATGCAAATCGCCTTGTTGAACACACAGATTGTTTTAAATTAGCTGTTAAAAAGTCTTTTCAAAACTTAAGAACTTCTTGCTCTATCTTAAAACACTAAAACAACAAATGTCAACTCACAACATTACTAGTTGTTTTAAAAAATTATTTATTTTGAGACACAGCACCCTTGTACTCAATCAAGACCTGCCCAAAGTATCACCTATTAAATCCCGATACACAGTACAACAATAGACCTTTTTCACGGTTCTGCCATCTTGGACTGAAAACGAGGCTGGACGGGCAAATTACAACCTTTCGCGGAAGTTTAGCTTTCTCGTTTGCCCATTTGTTTAGGAAAATGCAGAACAATTTTCGTTAGATATTTCAGCGACTTTGACCAATCCAAGATGACGGACGCGTGAAAGAGGTCTATTGTACGCCACATTGTGCACAGGAGGAATAAAACTTCTGTCAAACCTAGGTTTGTACTACTACAATGATTGCGGACATTTTCTTTGAAATGGAGGAGCTATTTAGTTCTACAAATTTTCCTGTAAAGTTAAGCAAGACACCCTTAAATACAAATTCAATTTAGGCAAGATCGCTCGCACTCTCGGCGAATGCGACTCTTATTGGCCAATTGGAGATTAAGTTAAAATATATTCAGTCGTATTTCATTTGAAGAAAATCGAATTTCAATTCATTGCCACTCAAAGGCCCTGGTTAAAATTAAAACATATTCAGTCGTATTTCATTTGAAGAAAATCGCATTTCAATTCATTGCCACTCAAAGTCCCTGGTTAAAATTAAAATATATTCAGTCGTATTTCATTTGAAAAAATTGCATTTCTGTTCATTGCCACTCAAAGGCCCTTGTTGAAATAGACATATTTCATAGACGGGTCTCTTTTCCTTATTGCCTCCTGTAACTCCGTTTCCAAATGGCTGACAGCAATGGAGCTGTGGAAAAACAAAGTATTAAATAAAGAAGAATAACATGGTGAATTTGTTTCCAAAAACGTAAGGCCAGGCTAAACTAGGAAACATTGTTGCGGAGGCAAATGTTTCCCAGTTTAGCCGCGCAGGAAACAAATGTTGTGGAAACAAATTTTGCTGCTCGGAAACAAAAAATGCTTTTGCCTGAAGTCAAAAACATTCTTGTTTCCTGGACAGAAACATTTTATTTCCGGCTAATTTAGCCACCCCGCGAAACATAACAAGAAACAATGTTTCCGCAGCAGTGTTTCCTAGTTTAGCCTGGCCTTTAGAGACAGTAATATATTTTCAATGGAAAAGAAAAGTTCCCGTAGCGGAGCTCCTTAATCTCTTTAACAATTAGTAATTAGTGTATAGCTGCATTTTATCGAAACTATTTATGAAATGGTGATTCTTCAGGTGTCATTGAATGTTTTAATTAACGAGACAGTTCATTCATTATTTTAAAAAAAAAAAACTAAAAATGTTTTATAGGTTTTCTGACGCTTTGCGCATGTGATCAGCAGCACACTTGAGGCTTTTTGGATGTGTGCGGAGACTTGCGCGTGAGATCGCACCTCTTTCAGAGCAAGAATTCTTTATTTTATAACTAAAAGACCGTATAATGATTGTTTTTATCCCATAAACTTTATGGCTTCAGCACTTTAAAATGTATGAAGGCCCATATAGCAGTCAACGTTACCAATCTTCGAATTATTTTTTTTTAACAAAAGCATTTGGCTTACCTCCGCTGAGGAAATATTGCACAGCATAGGGGAGTCGCAAACACCAGACTGCAAAGGAATCACAAAATATCACGGCACAAATAAATACAGTTCTAATATAATATTTAATAAATATTTTGACACTCTTAGGCATTGTTCAAACAAATGCCTTTTCATTTGGCCTCGTTTTCGGTGACATCAAAAACGCATGGATCGATCTGCATCCATATTAGGGAGCTTACGAATCGACGACGTTGGCACGACGCCGCCGTTGGATTGCGTGACATGTGTACTGCGCATGCGTGTC
>JAOEJH020288740.1:0-13087 GCA_025448215.2 Palythoa grandis
TTCCTCAACCACTGTGTCCCTACAAGTACATCTCTTCACCTTGCAATCATCAGCCACTCTATCAACATGTGAGGTAATTCATATAATAAAAATTATATTTTCAAGTGCTAAAACAATATTTTACGAACAAGCGCAGCGTTTCCTCAGCAAAGTTTTATAATATTTTTGAGTAATTTTCATAAACTTTGCAGCGATTTTAATTCATGAACGACCGGCGTATTGCCAAAACAGTCAGAAGTCACGTGATCAATATCTTCACTAGTGAGAATATGGAAAATATGTTGCTCAGGTTTCGGATGTTGTGGGATATGGAGAATACGTGTGGCGCATTCCCCAGTAAAACACCCGTTTCTATATGATAAAGTTTTACATGTACCTGGTCCCGGTATCTGTGCGCTCATCTTGACTACGGGGCGACTGTACAGCGAGTAAGCAGGATTTGTGTCTTTTCCAGTACAGGTAAGAGACGCTGGTATCATATACGTGGGACCCGGACTAAACTGAGTCTGAAAATCCTTGTGTCGCTGACCAAAGACGAATGCTGGAGCGCGCGTTTTTGAAAAGTCGTGGAACTTGTACCCAACTGTTCCTGGAAGAAGATATTTAGCTGGACCTGGTCCGCGACACCGGGCCGCGATATTAAGCATTTTAGCGTTTGTTTTAGAGTCGGTCATAATTGGATTTGCAACTCGTAAGCAATGTTTGCGGTTATCACTATGTTTTTTGAAGAGGATTTCAAATCAACAAACACAATGTTTGCAAGCGATGCATGGCATGCAGCCTAGAACAAATTACAGCAATTAGTGCGCGTGCGCAATGGTTATTAAACATATTTTGAGGTTAATTAGTAGTTATATGACGTATTAAACCAATTGACCATACAATATAAAATTAAACGAATACAAAACTAATATCCATTTGTCGTGAGAATTTTATCAACAATAAGAAATCTAAAAAGGCTAGATTTTCAGATGATCACTGAAATATCCAATTTGAAGCCCTGATTCCGACTGCTAATGGCATGAAATAATCAAATCGTGCGAAAACCATATACGAAAAAATATCAAACCGAGCGCAGAGAGAATCGTATAAAAATGGTCGAGGTTTGGTATGTTATCTAAAAAAACGAATTTTTTGTCCCTTATCGTGATCGGCTGTTAGGTTTTTGTCTTTCTATACTCATGTTGTCTTGTCAGAATAAAAACACGCTGTTTTTGTTTGAATTCTTAAAACGCTGGGGGTTTTTTTCCTTTTTACTAAATAAGTTTTAAGGTTTCGTTGGCAACATAATCTTCCGGATTTCACGACACGAGGTACAATATTACTGTAGAGATTGTAAACATACTAATTTCTGGCAAAAAACTACGTTGCAGATGAAAATACCATAATATTGCTTTACAACGTATGCAAGTATAGTCCGGCGAAATCAACTGAGAAGTCTGAGAATGGAAGTTGATAGAAAGTCCCCAAAGACTTCACTTCGAAACACGCCCTTATCACTGACATCACTAGGGACTTTAAGCAATGAGGACGGCGACGCCAACGACGACGTAAAAGAACAATAGTAAATACAACAACTGCACGTTGGAATACATCGAGATGAGCACCTACACGTAGTTGTCGCTGGAAACAGTACTTGAGAAGACCTTTTCGGTAGAGGTCTCGGGACTGCGAGGACGTGATAACAGAAATATTCTCAGTAGCTGTTTTTTACACTCAAGGACTTTTAATTGTTTCACAAAACTTAAGACAGAGGAACAAAATCCTAATGATCCATAGAAAGAAGTAAATAGCAAATCGGAAATATATTTTTTCTGAGCCGCAGTCGTTGGTGTCGCAGTCCTCGTGTCCCTACTGTGTCTGTGAGTCCATGTGCGAGAAAGCTTAACTTGCGATAGATTAATGTTCCGTTCAGAGGGATTACTAGAGGCTCTCGTTTGCTTAACCCAGCCGATACTGTAGATAGGCAAAGGCGCCGGTTCTAAATCTAACGATTTAGTAAGCTTATAAACACTTTTTTTCGTTCTAGAGGAGTCAGGTTGGCGTAGTGGTCATCATACTCTCGCCTCCCACCTCTACGACCCGGGATCGAAACCTGGACTGGGCCGAGATTTGTCGATCTCAAACTGATTCCAAGAGTTTTTTTTTCTGGATACTCCGTTTTCCTCTCTTTGCAAAATTAACGTTTACACCAAAATCTGAGGCAGTACTGAAGTGATTAAAAAATTAGTCGCTGGCTAAAAAGAATGGGAAACTACTTCCTTCGCAAAATATGTTAAATATTACATACATTGTTAAAAGAAATGTACATTATTCGCGCAAGTATAAAAAAGATAAAAGAAATGCAGGTTTTTTCCAATCTTTCTAATATTGGCTGGAGAATGAGAGTAAAAGCTTTAGGAAATGTAGTGTTTTTAAAATCAAAAGTGTTTAAAAGATCCAACAAAAATCCACGCGATTAGTTGCTGGGCAACAACTGAAGACATCAATGAAAAGGTACAAACAACCTAATTAATCCGGTCTTGTACAAGGCTTTGTCATTTTCTTTTATTTTGCGTTTAGTTTTTTTATATATTGCGTAAGGCATGCGTTTAAGTGACCTAAGAGTGGGTACTGAAATGAAGCACTTTTTAAACAAAAGTTCATGTTGACATTTTCGCTATCTGCCTGATATATAAAGATACTAATTAGCGTCTTTTTACGACAGCGCAAAAACACTGCAAATGAGTTGAAAGGAAACTGAAATACTTTTAGCATTCATTGTTTATTTAAGGGATTTTGCGTTAAAGTGTATTGATTAAACCTATATGGAGAAAGCTGCTTCTAAACAGCGAATTACAAGAGCAACATCAAATTAACTGTACAACGATTCTTCGTTTTATAAAACTTCCCCGTTGTCAAAGTTCTCATATTATTTCAAAGTATGTTAAAGGAAGAATCGCTAAAGCAATAAAAAAATTTTGGCACGTGGCAAAAAAAGGCTATTTGTTAAAGCTCTTTGCTCTTTATTTTCTATCGTTAATCAAGACTAGAAGCAAAAACAAGAATGCACTGAAAAACATGAAATGAAGCCAAAAGAAAAAATAATATTATACACCAGGGTTTGTTGCCTATATATAAGTTAAAGTCGAACTGCGTATTAACTTTTAACAATCGTTGATGACCAAAGATAGAAAGAAGAAAAAGAAAAAGACGAAAGTGTATGGTATTGACCAAAGATACTTCTTCCACAAATCAAAACTAAACAAGCTTGAACAATTCTTTAATGAAACTGGCACTGTAATTCAAAAAGTCACAAAATTTTAGTCTTGTTAGCAAAAAAACTTTGCTGTAGCAAACAATTGAAGTGTACAAAAGCCGACAAAGGCCTTTAACTTTGACGAATTCGTTGCTATATATTAAATAGGTGTAAATGACAGTACTTTCTAACTTTTTTTCCCCCGGCAGTGAAGTTAGAGAGCTTAATTACTGACTCGTTAATGAATCTTAGCGTTGAAAAGCGTATATTGAGTCAAAAATTTCGCGCCAAGTTCATTATATGATGAATGTCAAGCGACCTAGTTACAGTAAAGTAACTTCGCGGATTTTACTAAACTGACCACTCACTACGTTCTCAAAAAAACTTGCGTAATTTTTGTCACTGCATGTTCTTTTTAGCGTTTATGCAATTTTTGGACTCTCAAAGGATTTCGGTTAAGGTGTCTGATAATATGGCTGAACGACTTGAAGTTACGCGGAATTGTCTTGTTTACACTTACTTTGCACTTTTGTTTACCTTACTAAGAACTTCAAAGAATAGGCATCAGAAAAACACATAGATTAATGGAGCCTACCTGGTCCGGGAACATTTAACTTTGACAGCTTTTCAAATCTTGCATCTCCAAGCATTGAATATTTTGGATTTCCTTCAAGTCCACTCTTTGTGATTCTGTCACTCTGAAGATACCGGGGTCCTGGACTACAGTCGTTTGCCAGGGCATGTGTGTGTCTTGTGCCAAATGACGGCGCAGGATTTCGCTTTTTTGTCACATCGTGGCCTATGTGGCAACACGAAGTCGGTAGCATGTATCTACCGGGCCCTGGGCCGCGAAACGTAGCTCCAATTGGAGGCAAAGAAACTTTATCCTCAGCGTTGCTGTCCGGCATTTTGTTTTAAAGTCGGAATGCGTCTTGCCGGCCCCAGTGCACTGATTAGCAGACCGCCAGTCAATCAGTCGCCTTCCGCATGTTCTCATTATCCCAAAAGCCTTCACGACAAATCGTATTGTTCACGTTAAAAGCGGATTTAATCTCTGTGTAAATTAGTAATGTATTCAAGCGGAACTTATGCCTTTGTTTGAATAAGCACTAAAGTTACTTAATCATTTACAAGCATGCATAAAGATATGCATATATATATATATATATATACTTACTCAGGAGTTGATAAAAGGTTCAGCAACTGGCCTAATCCTAATCTTGAAATCTTAAATCAATATCTCCTTCCATTGTCAAAGATTCTTTGCAAATAAGCGCAAAATTAAAATCGAATTTGTAATTGGTATTCATACTATAATGGTAACAAAAGCATACATTTGCATGTCTCACAAACCTTGAATAGTAATAATGAAAAATTTCAACACAAAAATATTTTAACTTTATCTATTAAGTAAAGAAGTTTAACACATCTTATAAGCTATTAATCCGTAAAAAGCTTTGGGAATTTGTTATAAAGGTGATCAATTCTATTTTCGGAGCGATCGAACATTAAACCACAACGCCTATCTCTTATAGAGTGAGGCAGAAAGAAAGTGTTTTAATTTTCAAGATCAAAGTCTCTATGGAAACGCGTATTGTTTAAGCTTCAGGTGACTGATTAGCGCTGTAAAGCACAGAGTTTCTTCGCAGGAAATCATAACACGTGCATTAGAGAGAAGTAACCAGTTATATTATGCACATTTATATTCGATCAAAATGCCATGAAAACGGCGAAGAGCATAGAGTATAACACAAACCGACTGAAATTGTTTTAATGGTTTAGTTAAAATTCAATTGCGTTTAAAAAACGTCCAATACCAAAATATACGAATTTTTCAGACACTATATGTTTTAGCATTGGTTTTTTATCAAATTCATTCCCATTTTACTCTTCTTGACGTTTTTTTCAGCTGCTAAAGCCAAAAACAAAAAATGCTGCACAATGCAAATATATTGAAACCGAATAATCTGACGACATGTTGGACGACAGCTGAGTGTTTTGTTTAGCTTTATAACTTCAGCGACTTCTCGCTCAGGCTTTTTTGAGGAACGCATTTTATTTCCATCGTACCCTTTCTTTTCAGAAAAGTACAGATCATTATAGTGCGACCGTTTCTCAGATCTTACAGTACAAACAAAATGTGGAGCACAGCTCTTGTGGGAGTTTAACTTATTCCGATGAAATTCAGCCTCAAGTTGAATTGTTTAATATCGTAAGTGAAACTACCGATTAGGCTTCCTACTTACAACGTTTGGGAAAAACAACTTCGAAATGAACCGTATGAAATGCTTGCGTTTTTTTAAATTATTTTTAGCCTGAAAAAGAACTGAAGTTAAAGAAAAAAGAAGAAAAGACGCACACAAAAATAAATCCTCAAATGCGCATTTAAATCTTAAGTTAATACTAAATTTACCTACGGTAATCTTGGCTTTTTTTATAGAACAGCTAATATAATTAAAATGCAGACAGTCAGATAGTCTGAAAAAGCAATATCAATTGAGAAAACCCCGTTTTAGCCGTTAAAAAAGGACAAGCAATCTTGAAATGCAAACATGAAAACTACCGACATTCCGAAGTGTAAATACGAGTGCCAAGATAAAGCCAGTGTCGATCGATTTTGTCGACCAAATTTAGTAATATCTCATTTGTGGAGCTACCAAACAGAATAGAAAGAGATCGATCAAGAACACAATTTCATCGACTCTTAGCCTTAGGCCAACCGTTAGCAAGAAATAGACAATGAAATTTTGATGATGACGATTAATTGATAAAATTTGTAATATTGCCTTAATTTCTTTTCTAGCAAATAAAAAATAAAAAATAATTTGGGTTAGCGATCAGTAGTAATGCTGCAAAAATTCATTGACTGCATTGTTAAACCAAATCGAAGAATTGTTTTGAATTCACAATATGTTTGTATATCCAACAACATCTTATCTACAAGCCATACAAATTGCTGAAACCGCCTGACTTACTGTGAAAGAACTATTGTTGTTGTCGCCAGCTTCTTTTTCTCAGAAGAAAAAACTTCTGAGTCCCTAACGGGAATCGAACCGATGACCCTCTGATCACCGGTCGCCTGACTTACTGTTACGAAAAAAAGGAAAAAGCGAAAAATATGAAAATTTCTACAAAGAATTGAATAGCTACGGCTTTAGCATTTTGAAAACTTAGGTAATATTAAACACTGCACCTTGTTACTCAAGAAAACGTTATTAATACAGCCCAAGAAAAAATCTCAGAGAAGAAAAGAGGCATCGGATATCCTGTGAAGTGACTGCGAAAATGGCTAATTTATTCAAAGTTTAAACGTTATTTATTTTATTGGCTGTAAACACGAGACGACGCGCGACCAAATCTAAATTTTATCTGATGTAAACTGGACAATTGAGATTTGAAGCTTGTACTCCGTGTATGTCAAACTCAACAAATTTATTTTATTACATTAAAATATGTTCATATCTTTTTGTCGAACACGGAGAAATATATAGGTTCTGGCACAAAATAAGTTTTGGCCCGAAAGGAAACCTTGAAGCCACAGAAAGGGATTTATCCTTTTCATTGTTAAGACGCAGGCTTTAATAATTTATTTGATAAAAGCACTTTCAAACTTGGATTGTAAATGAATGCAAAAATATTCATGACACTATAAATACTGATTTGAAATATAACAACACAACTTTGCTTGTTCGCTTGACGTTATAGGCCTCGAAATGGAGAATTTATTTTATACTGGCTCAGATACTTAGCGAAAAAGTCAAGTTTTCCAGTTTCACTGTACGACTGTCGCTGTTTTCAAAGGCAAAGGGTTTGCATGGAATCGAAAACCTCCTGTGTGATTGCATCCGATAAAGTAAAGGCTGTCGTTTCATGTTTGATCGTGATTAAAATTATGGCAAATGAGTTGTGAAAACTCTAAGCGAGAAGTTCCTAGCGTTCCTCGCTGATTTTATATCTTTATCTATAAATCGTTGTCGAATCGGAATAACATTTTTTTTGTCAGAACAATATGGATGGAACTATGAACATCAGAGATCGAAACATCTATCTTCTAATTTTCCTGGCAATCAGATTTTCGGGAACTCTCCAAATTCAGCTTGGATCTGTTAGCGTTGGAGCAATGATATCTTCGAATAGCATGGACTCATTTCTTCAAGAAATCGCCATGGAAATCAACACAAATACAAGCAAATCCCCCAAATTTAACTTCTCTTCGTCTATACTGAGTAAAAACCCGATTCGCTCGGCACTCGATGTGTGCGAGAAATTGGTGACACAGAAAGTGTACGCAGTTATAGTGGGAAGTCCGGAAAACAGTCAACCTCCCCCATTAGCTGTTTCCTATACTTGTGGATTTTATCAAATTCCTGTCATTGGTATCTCGACAAGAGAATCTACATTCTCGGACAAGGTCAGTGGATTTTTGAAGATACCATTATTATAATATCTATTCCCGGTTTTGCTGGTAATATATACACGTATATATGGTGCACTGAAATAATTACGGTAGCTTTAATCTGTACTGCTCGGTCTTAGCGACTGGAAAATACGATATATGAAAAGTTTGCATTTCTTGGTACGCAAAAGGTCTGATTAGGTTTTCACAAAACCGAGTAATTTACCGCAACAAAAAAATAGCGAATGTTTCTAGAGTGAAATGGTTGAGTTAAAGTTTAAGTATCTCTTACATTGAGGCAACGTTTTACAGAAGGAAGAGGTCGGGCAAGAAATATTGTTGCAGTCAACACTAAATTTCTGTTGAAAATGTTTATATGCATTTAAAGATCTTTTGTCGTTTTGAATCGGTGTTATATTGGGAAAAAACAAAGGAGATTAAGGTTATCAATCGCAATTTAGTTTCACGCACACGTGTATCTGCAACGAAAGTGTATAGTGAAGCGGTGTTAATACGCTGAGAGTGGAAATTTAGTTTTCTTAACACGTAATATATGCTAAGGCCACAACAGGTGTGCAGTTGCGAGATAAACATGAATTGCTAATTCTGTAATCTTTTGGAATGTATAATTGCTTAAAACGGTTTTGGACGCGTTATCAATTGACTAGCAACCCCTATTCTGTTGCGAGTATGTATTTTATCGCAAACTTTGACGCTGTGGCAAGCAATTTATTCAGTACAAACAGATAACATAAAATGTTCCCCGTTGCTCCCTTTTCGTAAGCATGATTTATCCTGATCTATTTATAATAATACAAAACCAACATCTATTACTACATATTAAACAACAAACACAGTTTCTATAACCATACTAAAAATAGCAATATAACAACAATTACTTTTAATAATATTACAATTACAATTATAACTAAACATAATACAAAAAAACTAAAACTTTTTCTTTAACTACTTGTACTGCTACACACATCACTAATACTTCTATGTAGTCATGCCGGTTTTGCTCGATTCAGAAAAATATTAGGGTGACCTTGGTTGAGTCATGTTTGTATTTTAGCGAGACCAAACGAGCCCTGGCATTTTTCCGAGTCGAGAATTTTTTCACGATTGAATGTTTATCATCCCTGGAACGGAACAGCTATCGTACCGACACGAAAACCTATCCGATATAGTTTTAACGTGCGCCATGTATTTGTATTGGAAACTAGTTAGCCCATTGAGGCCATTAGCCAGCAGGAGCAGGTGTTTGAGAGTTATTGGACCTTAAAGGTCAAATGAACCAAAATCTAGACATTTTTTCTTCAGCCATTTTAAAGCGACGAAATATTAAAGAAAATATTTAAAAGGAAACTTATGCTGAAATTTTTCTTTCTGAGTCGTAAAAAGGAGTAAAATAGTTAAATGTACGAAGATAGCCGATGGTTTCACGAAAACGTTTCTAAAATGGTAGCGCAGTTTAACAGAAGGAATGGAGCTGAGACTCCTGCTTTGTGACGTCACTGTTGTCTAGAACATTTCTACATTTCTACATTCCTGAGGGAACTTAAAAATGCTAACTTTGGATTTTGAGTTGTTTTTGCAGTTTATCGCCACAGAAAAAACCATGGTTTTCCTCTGAAGTTCACTGTGAGCTTGAAACCAAAACAGCTTCAAATTTCCCGCACCAACAGTGACTTCACAAGTTTTATTTCCGACAATTTTCCCGACCGCTCCACGATTATGAACGCTAAAAAACAGTGATTTTAACATTCCAATATCTCCGCAATGCTTCGTCCAATTCGTTAGAAACTTTAGAATATGTTTCTTTTATACTTAGTGTACACATTAGACTCAAAAGAAAAAAGTGTATAAATTTTAGTTCATTTGACCTTTAATTCATTTCTCGGAAACCAGAACCTGTTTGTTGGCTGATCGGTGTTAAGGAGGCCCAATAAAGCAGTAACAGTTGTCCACTGATGCTAAAAGGAAGATGTAATAGGTACTACCCTCTACCGCTGTGGCCTTAGTGCCCTTTTTAAAATAGTGACTGCAGTCAACCATACGCACCATTTGAAGAACTTGTGATTTTACGTGCCTTCAACGATTCCCTTTGCAACGGCCCCAATTTTTTAGTCTGAAGGCCGATACACATGAGCCGATTTTCAGTCGCAAAACCCCAGAGTTTTCTCCGCAAACAAACATTAGACTCGTGGGTGTTGAATCAAACAAAGAATCGGGACAGTTGAGACTAAACATCGGGTTTTGTATGGTGTGCTCAGACCGACAAAAATTAGGGTAATTTATGCTAAAAAATCGGCTCTTGTGTGTTGGGCTTTAGCTTGATATTACTTGTTACGATAGATAATTATGTTACAACACACATTAAAACTCAAAATAAGGATTACACTTCAAATGTACACGCTGTCCCGAATAACCGTGAACCCCTCTTAATTACACACACAGACACTTCAAAGCAGTCAAAAAAATTGGAAATTTCAGATTGCAGCTTTCAGAAGCAAGATGGGGATTATCAAAGTACAAAAAGAAATACGGAAAACATGGTTTACCGGGAAGTACACCCACTTTTTTATAAGAATTTTATAAAAACGAGGCTCAAAGTGGTCAAATTTAAGAACGAGCCGAGACTTGATAACTAGGAAAAGATTTTTGGTAGAAACTTGACTGAAACCCGTAATGTAATGCAGCACAAAACACGAAAAAGATTCGATGCAGTAATCTGAGTTCTGCTGTCCTATAAAGGCTGAAGTCTGATGAAAAAGCAATGAAGGTAGTTCGCCTCAACATTCATGCCGTATATACAATACATTCATGCCGTATATACAATACATTCATGCCGTATATACAATAAATTCATGCCGTATATACAATACATTCATGCCGTATATGCAATACATTCATGCCGTATATACAATACATTCATGTCGTATATGCAATATATTCATGCCGTATGTACAATACATTCATGCCGTATATACAATACTGATTCATGCTGTATATACAATATATTCATGCCTTATATGCAATACATTCATGCCGTATATATATATAGTACATTCATGCCGTATATATATACAGTACATTCATGCCGTATATACAATACATTCATCCGTATATACAGTACATTCATGCGCCGGTATATACAATACTGATTCATGCCGTATATACAATAAATTCATGCCGTATATACAATACTGATTCATGCCGTATATACAATACATTCATGCCGTATATACAATACATTCATGCCGTATATAAAATAAATTCATGCCGTATATACAATACATTCATGCCGTATATGCAATACATTCATGCCGTATATACAATACATTCATGTCGTATATGCAATATATTCATGCCGTATGTACAATACATTCATGCCGTATATACAATACTGATTCATGCTGTATATACAATATATTCATGCCTTATATGCAATACATTCATGCCGTATATATATATAGTACATTCATGCCGTATATATATACAGTACATTCATGCCGTATATACAATACATTCATCCGTATATACAGTACATTCATGCGCCGGTATATACAATACTGATTCATGCCGTATATACAATAAATTCATGCCGTATATACAATACTGATTCATGCCGTATATACAATACATTCATGCCGTATATACAATACATTCATGCGCCGGTATATACAATACATTCATGCGCCGGTATATACAATACATTCATGCCGTATATACAATACATTCATGCCGTATATGCAATACATTCATGCCGTATATACAATATATTCATGCCGTATATACAATACGTTCATTCCGTATATACAATACATTCATGCCGTATATACAATACATGTATGGTAAGAGGTGTTTAGTTTTCCAATGTATTGTGTCTATTTTGTTTTTTTTTCTAACCAAAAGCAGCTCACAAAATAAGAACAACTTAAGAACAAATTGAGGCTTAAGTCGTCAAAAGAATTAAGAACAATGAGCCTCGGCAAAATTTACTGTTCTTTTATGGAAAAAACGTGATTTGTCGACACGCAGAATTCCTCCAAGCTGCCATCCCCCAAAACCCCAAAATTATATTATTATCATTGTGTAATTTTGTGTGTATTTTCATCTATTATTAGACTTGTTTTTATTTGTTTGTATTATATTATTAGTTTTTTCGGGAATCCGTTATTGGAGCCGTGTTCTGTGGGTTAATCCCTACCCCAGTTGGCGAATTTTGTAAATAAATAAATAAATAAATAGATAAATGAGCAGGAGAGCCGAAATGTGACATGCACCACTCAATCTCCCCTCTTTACCTTTTTATACCACTTACTGTACAATCAACCATGATAACAATCTCATCAGTCTGCCCCACTAATGATGTGAGAGACGTAAAAATCGAGCTATCCCTAAAATCCATCACTGGCGAGGCGCAATGCGCGCCTTGATGTACACTGTCGTGGATTTTGGGAGAGGCAACCGGGCCGGCCTTCTTTAAAATACCGGTGCTTCACCCGAACGCGACCTCACCTACGTATACAAACAAATCTACCAGGTGCATGAGAACAAGAAGAAGAGAAAGTGCACGTTCCGAGTCATCGAAATTGAACAAGGCTCATGCATTCAACCCACTCGTATTCACCACCACAGGGGGTATATGCCGGTATGGCCGAGGAATGCCAGCGTTAACATTCACGACTGCGGAGCTCATCGCTGCCAAGAGGCAAGAGGACTGCGCCACAACAATTTCATGGTTCAGAGCGAAGGTGTCCTTTAAGAAAGAAAGAAAGAAAGAAAGACTTGCACTCATCACCGCTTCAAAGTACAGAAGCAGCGCAGCTCAACAAAGTCGGACAGAAAGCATATATATAGGCGCCTCTGGCTGCCGCTATACGGACCATGCGTGACCTCGGAGCACAGCGTCAAGGAGGGAGGAAAACCGGAGTA
This sequence comes from Palythoa grandis, assembly GCA_025448215.2. Lineage (NCBI taxonomy): Eukaryota > Metazoa > Cnidaria > Anthozoa > Zoantharia > Sphenopidae > Palythoa > Palythoa grandis. The sequence continues at coordinate 12,576 of JAOEJH020288740.1, forward strand.
CCCGGAGAAAAACCCTCGGACTCAGATAGAGATTGACAAATCTCAGCCCACGTGCGGAGCCTGGGAGTCGATCCCGGGTCGTAGAGGTGGGAAACGCGAGTGATGACAGCTAGGCCAACCTGACTCCCCTGATTCTGCGCAGTCCGCTTTTATGTTTAAGAGGATCAAGATCCATTGCTGAGGAGAAGAGCAGATGTTCAAGAGAGGGACTTAGCACTAGAAAAGGGACTTGCGGGACTGACCTGAATATGCCAGCTATATTTTTTAGATACAAATTTTAATTAAAAAATTCATAAATGCATATGAAACTTGTATTGTACCAATTTTTTTTATGTGATTTCATGCAGTCAGTTAAATGTTAACGTTTATAAATTCAGAAGGCAACAGAGAATAATATTAGCATGTACATTATATATTGATATGGTAAATTTAGGCTATAAGTAATGGTAATAGGACTGAGTGGAGTCCAATTCGGTCTGTTATCATTACGCGTGATTAACAAAATTGGATGA
>JAOEJH020289856.1:0-13072 GCA_025448215.2 Palythoa grandis
TTTTAAAAACAATGGAACAGTGCACTAAAGTTGTTGCTTCCTATCTCTGTACAGTGCAGAAACTTTGGAACTTTTTTTCACTCTAATACAGTTCCGTTTGCTAAATTTAGAATTACATAGGTTTTAGTTGTGAAGTTGTGAAATTGGATGATTTTATGATTTTGGATTTTTTGAATTGACGGCATGTTTTAATCTAAATTTACCACTCAGCCTATGGGGAATATTTCATAAGTTTTCTCCTCACATTGAATTGCTTACCACAACATCTGCTAACTGAGATGTCAAGTAAATTTCATGTGGATATGTAAACCGAAAAGGTCGTTATTCTCTGTAGCAATTTTTGCACTCGAGCAATAGGAATGTTGGTACACATGAAAAAAATCAGTCCACTTTTTGTTTGAAGTTTTTCAAAAATTCATTACTCTGCAACGATTTGGGCAAAGATAAAACCCTCTGCCCATCCCAAAGAATACCACATAAACTTCAATATCAGCTTATTTTTTTAGTTTTTTTTTTTTTGTACTGGGAAGATCCATTTTTTTTCTTCGACAAACCCTTAAAATCACCAAAAATACATCCCATATGGTTGCCTAGACAACACTAAAATAAACAAACCATTTTTTGGTCATTATTATTGATTATATTAACTAACATGATATTATATTGGCGAGAGTTGTCATATGGAGAAAATAGATTTCAGGTAGACCCCCGCCTTAACCCTTCGGTGACGGCCATGGCAGTATTAATTTTTATTTATTTGAGGGGGTTTAAGAGCAAATGGATTTTGTCAACCCAAAACAGCAATCTTTTGTGCGAATTACTGCTGTTTCTTTTCACCCGGGGCTCAAGCTTTTGTGTGACGTCACCAAATTTGAATGTAGTTTCTTTAGCGAACCGTCACGAAATCTAGACTCCGGTAAGTATGGTGTTTATAAGTGTTTTTTCGAGCCATTTTCAACTGCAGAAGCTCCCAGGCTGGCATCATAAAGCTAGGATGATGGGTTGAGGCAATCTTCTGAAAGAAGCCAGAAGAGAGAGGTAAATTCACGCTGATTGAACCCGCTAAATTATTATGTAGCGAAACATGACGAGACAATTGTGAAATTATTTCTCTGCCGTTCTGTGGATGGATTCTCGCACATACTCAAGCATTTTAGGCAAGTTGGTCTTCTAAAAAGCCCAGCGAGCACAGAAATTTGTCAGTAGGTGTGGGTGGCTCGACATATATAAAAAATCTATGAACTAAAGATAGGCAGAACCATGCCGCCCAAATGGCTCAATCACCCAGAATTCCTATAGACCTTTCTCACGAATGGCGGCAATTTCAATATTCTTTTGTCTAGATTCAAATAAGCACTACCAGCCTCGTTTTGGGTAACATATTCTTTTGAAAAGCTGAATTCAAGAACGAGGCTGGTAGTGCAAATTTGAATGTAGACAAAGAATATTAAAATTGCCGCTATTCGTGAGAAAGGTCTATTGGGGGCAAACAAGGCAACTACTGATACACGAAACTTGTTCCATTTAAATGGCTGTAGGTCGGCCAACTGCGGGTGAAAGATAGTTCGTTGCAAATCAGAACAAAGTATTTGCATCAAACACTATTGTGATTGTAGACTTTTTGTTTCTGAAACATTTTTTCTATGCAAAAACCGAAGACAAAATAACTTGTTTTTGCCTCTGTTCTTGGACGTTGAAAACAGGCGTTTCTCTATTTGCTACAAAAGAAATAATTATTAATGGAGGCGATCATTGTCTCATTGAAGACCTGCTTCTTGATTTTAGAACGTGACATATTTCAAAAATTATATTTCCTCTGGGAACTATTTATAAAGGGCCCGCCACCAAGGGGTTAATGCCACCTGAGGCTTAATCCGGCAAACTCGAACAAGATCGAGGTAAGTAAACAGTGTGGTTGGCCTCGAAGGTTTTTGTCAACACATTGCATTTTTTAAAAATGAAAAGCATTAACCGGCGTTAAGTGCAAACCCTTGACTCGTCTCAAACACTAGTCCCAGTCTTTCTTCGCCATGGAACAAAATGGCGGACTTTATGTTTGGACGTGAACGGGTTTAAATGACAACAACCAGAAGATACAAATCAATAGAAATGAGAAAATTCCTGTGGTCTTATTTTCCAGGGAATGTTATTTTTCTCATCCTGAAATGCATTTTAGTAATCAGGTTAAAATAAGGGCGCGTGGAAAAGAGTTCCACGCTGCCCTGAAGCGGACTTATAGGCTGGGATATTAAGATTATCCTTGTATCTAGCGTTACGGTCATGAGCGAATGCACGTGTCTTAAATCTATCACAAAGGTAACTAGGGGCTAATCCCTTAACTCACTTAAATGCTAGAGCCCCAAGAGCATACTTCAGGTAATTGCTCACGAGGAGCAGTCTTAACTCGGTGTTAGTTCGATCTATGTGTCAAATTAAAATACACTAAAATCACATGATTTTAGCTAACCAATTAAAATCTATAGTAAATTCTTTCTTCTTTTCAAAGAGAAAAGTAGGCAGTAAAACCTTAAAAGACTGCTCTAGCCAAATGCTCTATGCTAAAATTTCGTTACGTAACCTGACATAGGTTACTATATATACTGCACTCTGCTCTAGACACCAAATATCTGTATTTGATAGACCTCAATACATTATTGAAAAACGAAAATAATAGACTCTTTAGTCAAAGGATATTCACAAGAATATTTTCAGCTTAAAACTGGCAGAAAAATTAGAGATTCCACCCGAAAAACAGTATTCTTCTAAAAAAGAAAGAGTGTATCAACTTTCTTGTGAGGTACTGGGTACGAGCATGCAGTCCAATAATACTCATTACGCCACCCTGAAATGAAATGATTTGAATTCACATGATAGGAACTCGATTACAGTGAGTTCATTACTGGAAGAGAAGGCCAAGAACAGATCTTAATAAGAGAGTGCTATACGAGAGAACTTGAAGTTTAACGGAACGCGTTTAGCACTACTATATTTCATAAAGCAACGAAGAATGCACCATGAAGTTGAAAATATTACAAGCATCTTTGACGCCCAAAACAAAAATCATTTGATTCTAGGCAAAGTCTATTCAATACACAAGATATTCAATTATATTTATATACTATATATTCAATCATCTACTTAACTTAGAGACAAACAACGGACGGCGTTCGTTTATGCTTATCTAAGGACCACTCGAACATGCAACTCCTCGATGTCATGCATATTGACTTTTTGTTGTATTGAATACTTACAGCAAAGAAGTCCCGATGTGTTTTTCAACGTATAGACCGTAAGAGATTTTTAATTGGCAAGAAATAATTGACGAAAACACTTTCTTTTATCAATCAACTGAAGATTTCGAGATTTATCAGAACAAGTAACAAACAAAAATGTAAAATCCCGCCTATAACCGTTCAAATCCAAAGAATTAACATTGAAATCAATTTATCATTAGAAAAAATATTATCTTGATTCCTTTCAAAGTGATTGTGATGAGAGAATATAGCATTGAGAACTCAGACGATCTAAAGATTGGACTGAAACCCGAATCTTTAGACTTCGTGCATGTATTTTTACCATCTACCAAGAGAAGAGGCTGCATAAGGAGCAAATTGAATACCAGAATTAGAAACCGAGCGACCGATAAGGCTGATGTGCCCGCTCTGTAAGATCACAACCAGCTGTAGCTACCCTATAACAACTACTTCATTCAGATTTATTAGGTTTTCAAAATATCTTAAGTATAAAATTTGGCGGCACTTCTATGTCTTACTTTGTATTTTAAACCACGGAAGCCGCGTTATTAACATTTTATTCTTCGGAGCCGTTTTCCAAGAGATGAAAGATGCCGTTTCATGTTGCGGTGATTTTCGAGGCATATGACGCGTCTGCTTCGTCTGCTAATTTCGCTGGTGGCAGAATGAATATTCACTGAACTTAATATTCAATTAGATTCCCTAAATTTATTAAAGCTTCTACAGTAAAAGTCGTTTTATCTAATATCTTTTCGAAAACTTGTTGGAAACAATAATTTGTTCATAACTTTGATGGTTCCGTAGATGTAGAGATATAAACTCAATTTCAAAAACGTGAATGTGCGGTTTTAATATCAAATTTCTTTTCTAACAGTTTCAAGTATTTTCATCCCACGGAGGGCTTTGTTCTTTATTTAGACAGACGGTTAACTCAAGTGTGCATTGCAATGCAATAATGAAAGATCGGAAATATATTTTTCAAATACGGAAACGGTCAAGTGGGATGTTGAAGAGATTTCAGGTGATAAATTGCTGTCTCGTTGTTTGCTAAGTAAACTGCATCCGCAAACTATAAACAGAAACTTGTACGTATGACTACGCACGTGCACTGATCAACTGTAGAAGAATATAACTCTACTGTAGTTACTACAAATTTAAAACACGCCATAATCAAACTCTCTTATCAATTTTTGCGACTTCACACTTTCGGTATCTTTTTGATTTGTGGAGTAACACTATCCTTGCATCATTGCTAAGAGCAAGCAGGTAAAAAGGTTTTTGGTGATAGTTTTGAGCTTTTCAAAATGATTTTACAAAAAGAATTAGGATTGATATGTTTTTTACTTAAGGACAGGTTTCTGTTTTTATTAGTTCCTTTGTGAATAAGGGTAATTGTAAAACATGAAGCAAAATACAACATAATTCTTTGCTCGAAAAAAGTCAGTGTAAGATTTGAAGTCAGTCTTTCGATGTCGTTTTTCTAACTCCGGTTTATGACGCATATCTTGTAAAAGTTAGCTTTGAGAACATTCTTTTGGCACTTAGTTATACTCATGATAACTCTTTGAGATATAAACGAAGAACGCGATTTAATGCGAAGCAAGACCTTGTAATCATGTTTTACAATATGTACTTACCAATTCTAAGAATTTTTCCAAACACGTTTTCCGGGTTATGTGCAGAACAGTTCCACTTTCTGTTCCGAAACTGGTACTGACATTCACGTATAGCCTTTTTAGCTCCAATGGCTATGTATTGTAGCAGCTCGGGGTTTCTCCGGAATATGCGCTGCTGTCTCTGCGTCAGAGCACGTACTCGATTTGCGGGTGAGAGTTGAATATTATAGTTATCAGAATAACCAACTCCATAACCCAAGCTCCTACAGACAACGCCAAAAAGGAAGAGTTGCAATATTTGTAGGCATATTAAGCTATAAGATAAACTCTAACTACCCAAAACATTTTCAGAAAAATGTTTAAAAATGATCAAAAGAGAACTGCCTTACCACCAAGCGTTTATGACCGGCGCGAGGACAAATAAGTTTGATGTTACAAGAATAAAACAAAGACTTAGCTTGTCCATAGTAAAGAAGGTTTTTTTTATCGTGTGTTACGCAACTTTCACTAACCAAGAAAAGGTGCAAGCTCTGTCATGAAACAGTCCTCAAGTGTTTATTAACCCCACAAAACAATAGATTATGGAACAATATTAACAAACGCCACTCAAAATTTTTGTTTTTTATGGTCTAAATGTCTGCATAAAAGCAAAACCAGAACAATAGCCAGCCTCGCTCTTCATCTAATTGAAAGTAATTACCTTGTTTCTCGCAGAACATTCCAAAGAAAAATTAAGTGACACCTCTTTCTGCTACTTTACCGCCCATAGCACCTCACAGCACAAACGCTTTTCCCGCTGTTTGATTCACGAAATTTAGCCTGACTTCAACACAGGAAAGAGTACAGCTTTTTTAATCGAGATTCGCTAAAAGCAAAGCAAGCTGAAATGCACACTTCTATTTTTTTAATGCAAACATTTTTGCGCAGGTCGGCAGTGCATTTTAAGGCACGCATGATCTCACTCCCAAGTTCGCTTTATCGGAGCTGACCGGTTATTAATTAATTTTGGCTTTTAGAAACAGATTTTGGCAACAATAGTCTAAATTGCTTGACTTTCTATTTTTAAAAACACTCCGTTTGGTTCAGGACAATAATATTTTGTATGAAAAGCTTTGCTTGCTGAAAGAAAAAAATGAGCTCACTTGCAAGAAGGAAATTACATACTTGAAAAGATTGGAAGAAGAGCAGAGAATGCTCTGAAACAATGGCAAAAGTGTGTTAAAAAAATTACTTACACTTAAAAAGTGGATTCCGTTATAAATACGCTATTTGGATGTTGATTGTAGCACCAATCAGAAGAAAGCAGAGGTGCACTCTCAAATAATAAATCAGGGGAAAACGCGTTATTGATATCAATAACACCTCACAATACCTATCAATATGATTTAAAAAGCAATAACAGATACATTAGCCGATTCATTTGCCTCGAATGAAAAAAGTGCGCACCGCCATTGGCATTAAATTTTTTCTAATTAACTTGACACCCCATAACGTAGTAACAAATCTTAAGCAATCTGCTCTAAAATGGTTGACGAGTCACTACAGGTTGTAATGAAAACATCCTTTATGAAAACAACGCCGAACAAGTTACTCTTATAGAGTTTAATTGTTTGTTTATGAGAAAATTGTTATCCCAACAGTTAAACAAGAAAGTTAAACGTTTGAAAAAGAACAGTTAAGGAATTAAGTCATGGGTATATATGGTACTTTAAGCCTAACAAGAAATGACGTTTTAAGTACAAGAGGGAAAGTATGGCTTACCAAATCCCTTTGGTCACGGGTTAGTGAACCCATAATCACTTGAATTAAACAAAATTACATGTTTTATTAAAGACTTATTAAAATCCAAAGTTGTAAATAGTGCTTTTTGATGGAAAGTTAAAGCAATCCTAGCTTGAGGGTTTTAGTGATAACTAGAACAGACCCGAGCAGTTGTGATTATAAACGGTGATCGCATCAGATAACAACCAGCGATGTAATGGGAAAAGTTAAACAAATTGCGCCACTGATTCGAGCTTTTTTTGCGGCGGTCGCATTGTCTTATAAAACAAGAATTGTCTCATTGTTAAAGAGCACACTTCTTTTGTGGGCTCCTAATCGAATAGTTCCCTTGAGGCACGTTGGTTTTAAAAGCGCTTCTATTGATCATTATCTTTTAAGATTCCCACAAGTGTGTATCAAACGAAATCCGTGGGATCATGGCGGTTCTGTGTATAATGCCTTGCATGATTTCATTTCATTTAAAATCATCTTATTAGAATACCAGCCGCATCAGTATACGGTAGGTAATTGAAACATTTTTAAAAAATGACGAAATGCATAGAATTGCTGAGTTGGAAGCAATTTGTTTCGGTGTGGGTGGCTTTTTGACAAACAAATTTAAAAATAAGAATGGAGCGGATTTAGAATAGAATACGAAATATTTTGACTTCTTAGCTGCCATTTGCTAGAATAAATGGAATGTCGTGCGTGTAGCTGTTTCGGCTCGAACTAAGCACGTTTAACTGAAATGAAAAATACTTCGAGTGAAAGCAGTTGGAACTTGTTTTTTAAAGATCGTTGTTTGATAAACGCTAAAACGAGGTGCCCATGTGACTGGTTTTCTAACCAAAGTATGTTAATGTCAAAACTTCAGTCACGTTTACTGGCATAGTTCCACTGCATTTCCAAGCATTTAAGCTTAAATGAATCGAATTTTATCTTTTTTTACGTTATTGTTTAAAGTGCTTCAAAACTGTTAAAATAGTTGGAATTAAAGCAACAGGATAGACAATTCCTTCGTTTCTTAAACGTTAGATACTCTCCAACTCCTATCAGACGTGAAAACCTTCCTACGTACCCAATACTCCACTCATTAAGATTTCTTCCCACAAACTTTGTTGATACCAAAGTTTTAAAGTAATGAGAATTAAATAATGCTTTACATTAAGATGCTAGAAATTCTTTTTCGAGATAATTATAACAAATATATAATTGACTATTTTCAATCGTTTGACACACTAAACAGATTATAAAATTATATGTAGATTTGATGCAAAGCATTTCTGTTAGTATTATCCAAGATAAACAACACTATAAGACAGGAATGACTATATATGCTGATTCGGTTTATATATATCTGGTTCAAAAGTGATTCGAAACAGATGAAACAAAACTTAGTATTCATACGTCTCACAAAGATAATGACATATATAGCAGACTACGCCCTTGACCCTCATGTAAAACCCTTATAACGACTAACGGCTACTATATGTTTTAGGATAACTGAAACACTCAAAATTACGACGCTAATATAATCTGTGATACGGAATGTACTGTGCGCTTACAAGTTCTCAGGATAGATTGCGGGACTTAGAAATGCGTCGCGGTTGGAAGTCATTGGAATGGGCTGGCACCGAATTGGCATTTTTCAGACGCAGCATTCTAAAACTGTTTTCGAAGACACACGGAAACAATTTTAAGTAGACTCGTTAAAGTAAGCAAATGGATTTGTGTGAAAAACTATTTTCTAAGAACGTATGATCTGTATATCAGATCTCTGTCCATTTGTTACCTATAATTATGGCCATTCTTGAGCTTGTCAACAATATATACTGATCAGGGTCTTGAAAATAATGAGTACACAAGTGGAATCTTTGTTGATCTTAAGAAAGCATTTGACACCGTAAACCATAACATACTTCTTGATAAATTTAATTTCTACGGTATAAGTGTAACACCTTTAGCTTGGCTTGCTAGTTATCTTCAAATACATGATCATACCTCTCCACACAAGAAAATGAAGTGTGGAGTCCCACGAGGTTCTGTCCTTGACCCTCTTCTTTCTCTAATATATATCAATGATCTTTTCCATTCTTCAAAATATCTCTCTTTTATTCTTTTTGCTAATGATACAAATATTTTCTTTCGTCACATGGACATCTTCACTCTGAAGTCTGCCTTGTCTCCTCTTGGTTCAACGCTAATAAACTTACTCTACACCCTAATAAGATTAAATTTATTTTATTTCATCCCTCTCTCAAAAAGGTCAACCTAGATGATATTTACGTAAATATCAATGGTGCTCCACTTTCACGAGTTGAAAATACTAAATTCTTAGGAGTTATCATTCATCAAAATCTCTCCTGGAAACGTCATATTAGTACTATCAAAGAGAAAACATCTAAAGTCATAGGTGTCATGTGCAAATCAAGACAATATATCTACCCTCTAACACCCTTAAGACCTAATATAACTCTCTTTTCTTGCTGTGTTTCAATTATTACAACATTAATTTGGCATCTACCTAAGCCATTTAAAGCCTCTGGCTTTGGCTTTTCGTGCAAAATTTGTTTATTCTGTATAGGACAAAATAAAGTATTGATTGATTCACTGATTGGTAAAATATATAGACAAAGTAACAAGTCGTAAATGAAGACGCCTACACTCTTTTTTTTATAAGAAGACGCCTACACTCTTTTTTTTATAAGAACGTCTTATATTCGGACCGAGGCTGCATGTTTTTAAATATTTTGGCGATTTTAGCCTTAAATGTTCCGCTTAAAATGGTCTTAATGAAATGAAACAAAATTTAGTCACTGGCTGCTGTCCGGATACTGTATGTGTATTTAAGAAGATACGAGTTCGATATTTGATATACAAGTAGATAGAGTAAAAGAGAAAATAATGAGTCCTGACAGTTGTTCTTGTAGTAATTTACTCCAGTTGCAATGTTGCACTATCTACTATTTGCCGATTCCGTGATTTTGTGCCATGATCTCGGCCATTCCTCAGCCTCGGTTGTGTTCAGCATGTTCGATATTTCATGTTTTGGCCGAGTTTCAGCCTGACGTTTTATAAAAAGGGTACTTATAAAAAAAAAGAGTGTATTATGTAACATTAAGTTCTTAAAAGACTTAAAATACCAGCCCTATGAACGGCAATTAACTGCTCATTGCAGAAAATATAACATAAAGTAGAAAAAATCTAAGCAATCTATTTCAAGTGGACATGAAATAGTAGGAATTATCGTCAACTAGTATATAGATTATTTAACATTGTCATGCATAAAAATAATTTAACAGATGCCAATATAAGACGTGAGAACTTAGAATCTGTCCAAACTCACTGACTTATTTGATTTCGTTCAGTTAAATCCATTCTCCGCTTGTGATTATATTACGGAGAGATTTTTAGTTGTACACACAAGTGGATTTGGAATACAAAGGAGAAGCTTAGCCGGTCAATATTCTTACAAAACGTAATAAGTAATTAGCGGAGAAGGTATAAAATTGACAAAGATTGTACGGAATACGCCCCAAGATCATGTTTTTTGAGGGAGGTGCATTCTTCTCATTTCTTCACGTTGAAATAATGTAAAAATCCCACCCAAAAGAAACGAATGAAGCTAACATCTATAAAATCGTTAAAATAAAGCAAGCATGTCGAACCATGCGGAAAACATGCAAGTTAGCTAGGGTTGTGCGTTCGTGACGCTAAAGTTGAACTAAGAACTATTGATCAAGTTTGGGGGAGAGATTCTGCTGAACAGCAAAACCTTCGTCCACTCACTGAGCAGTTGTTGGCAAATTAATTACTATAATCAAATTTCACGAAAATTATCTGACTGAAAATTTTGTGTGTAACAATCCTCCCTCCCAAACTTGCAACCAAAGCAACAACATATTTCGAGTTAACTGGGCTAAACTTGCCTTGAGTTGCTATAGTTGCCGAGAAATTCCTGCACTTCTGACCACATTTCCAATGTCCTGCTGTTGTCGTCATTGCAAATTACAACAACATTTGCCTTGTATAACAGTCCTTTATCTTTTGGTTTGTAAATAACGCTTCATAGTTTGTCGGAACAGTTACTTGCATTGCGTCAAAATTTAACGGGTTTCGTTGGAAGTTTTGGTAAGGGTTAATTTTGATTTAACAAAGCGGATTTCTTGTTTAATATGTAAAGAATTTAAATCCCACTTCAACCGGAGAATAGTTGTTGCTTCCACAACATTTTATGTCTTCGTAATTCAGTTTACTTGGGTGATTTTCTGCCTGTTTTTTTTTTGTCCTTCCTCTCTTCTGAGTTTTTTTCTGAGCTTCATGGCCAGTCTTGTCTTGTGCCATGTGGATAATGATTTTCCTGAGTGTATGCTTGACCATTAATATTTCCCTTGTCTGGCGGCGAGTTCTGCTCTTTCTAGTTTAATTTGTTGTGCTAGTGCAGACTCTCTGTCTTAGCTTGATGTATTTTCCTTGACCAGAAGACGGCGAGGATCTGATGGAGTCTAGGAATTTGGAACTCACTGACACTGATTTTCACGTTTCGGATTGTTGTAACAGGACCGGCGATGATTACCATACCACCAAGGTATAATTAAGTGGAGACAGCATTGAAAATTCTCTGCGTTGGCGAAGCATTAGAAGATAATTGATTTCTATTCCTTATTTTCCTATAGTTTTTTTTAATGGATCTCTTGCAAGCAATTTTTTCTTTTCGACTTTCGTGCTTATTTGTTGGTTTTTATAAGAATTCGATTTTATCGTATGCGGCAACAGTTTGCCGTAACAGATCCTCTGTCCGCTATTCTGAAACGAAATTTTTGCTGGGCTTGTGTGCTGGATTAATAGTGGTATAGAGCTTCATACAGTAATATTGCTGAGATGTATTATATGCAAAGTGTAACCTTGAAGCGGAAGACAGAAGAAACTGAAATGCATATCGTAGTTTAGCCCTTTAACCTTCAGAAGGGTGGTGCATTCGCAATACGATTAGTTCTTGATTTTGGGGTGGAGACTGAATAAGTTTCCTTTTCCACAGGTTTAAGTTTTTGTTTTGTTTTGCGATGCACTGTTAGTTCAGGTTGTTCATGTAAATAGATTTGAAAAGCAAATAATAGATAACGGCCCACCAGGCACCACAACACAATTCACAGTACACTGTAGTAGTAAACAGAGGTTGTGTCGTCGTTGTTTCGTATAAGCGTGTAGTTGAGAACAGAACGTAATGATAATGGTTTCCGAGACCCTTCGTTGCTTCCTTCAACGTTCTGTGTTTAGCAGGGGCTAGAACACCTATTACTTTAGTTGACTTGGGTCTAAATTTCAGATCAGGTCAATTAGCTTAATTGCCTCGTTAGCGAAAAAAAGCACTATTTTGGACGACTTATAGAGTAGCTTTAGGAGCTAAAGTCTTGGAGCACAACACACTTGTATTTAATAAAACCCCAACTGGCAGGAAACAGATCTGTTGGCAAGTAAAGCGTGGTAGATTTGAATCTAAGGTTACGGAAGACAACTGATCCAACATGCAGTGCATGCGTGATCAGAGCGGGATATGAACCCGCGGTCTACCGCTTTTTAGATGAATCCGGATTCCTGATCACTGAGCCACGCCAAATAACGGGGAAATAGAAAGATCATCTCTCGCGCCTTGTACTGCCTGCCAACAGGCTTTCCATTGGTTTCATTTGAGCTAGAATTATCTACATGTATGTACTCTCTTGTTTCTGATTTCTTGTTCACGTGAATAAAACAAGAACATAACAAAAACAGAACGAAGTTTTCATTTTCTGGCTTGTGTTTGTTTTATGTTTATGGACCGAGGAGTCGATTACTAGGACTAGCTTGGAGCGTTCGTCTTGCCTCAACCTTCTTGATGAGGGCCAATCTTAGGGACGGACCAATAGAAATGTGGTGGGGTGGGGGGTGAGGACTTTCAAAGTTGAAGTAAATTTTTTTCCAGTTGGCTGGGTGAAACCAAATTTTCTGGAAAGAGTTTTTAAAAGTCAGTATTCTCAGATGAAGTTCCTGCAATTTATTATACATATACAACCTTGGTATGTAAAATTTATATGTTTATTTATCAGTTGATGTATTGATAGTAATTTTGATAGATACTCCTGCGACATCCCTGTATCTGTACACGCTTTTTTTTGTTATCAGATCAACCAGTAAATTTTACCGAGGCTCATTGTTCTTAATTTTTTGGCGACTTCAGCCTCAATTTTTCTTAAAAATGTTCTTATTTCTGTGAGCGGTTTTTATTGAATAAAAAACAAAATGAAAACAAGGTATTGGAAAATGAAACGCCTTGCGCCACCAAGGACCGCGAAGCTGGGGGACCGGAGGGTCACGTTCTTCCTCATGATATAGTCTCTCTCTTACCTTTTTACATCAGTTTGTTTCCAGACTACGAGAACCCTTTACTTTTTCTACGAGCGA